>JAPDDO010000155.1:0-145846 GCA_027422415.1 Schizothorax lantsangensis
TGTAATTATTTAATTTAATACCCTAATTTACTTAACCACCACTGTGACAGACAAGACCAGGGGACAGAGAAAACAAGAGAGAGAAAGAAGAAAGAAGATAGGAAAAAAAAAAAAAAAAAAAAAAAAAAAAAAAAGGTTGTGGGAAAGTCAACAAAGAAGGGAAGAGAGAGAGAGAGAAAAAAGAGAATGGGGGATAGAGAGAGAAGGGAGAAAAAACAAAAACAAAAAAACAGACAATTTGCTTCAATACCTGCTGACAAAAAGAGAAAACAACCGAAGACACAACATCAAAGAGACTGCAGCAACAACCAAACTGTATAAATCACAATAAATTCTAAATGTTAAATGTTATTGAGCAGCACACATAACTAATATTACAAAATAAGTTTGAAGCAACAGCAGATCAAGACATGTGTGTCTGTGAGCACCTGTTTTTACACCAATGTGAATGCTTGAGTGTACACCTGTGTGTGTGAGCGCGCTTGTGTTCATAAGGTTCCTCCATGTAAATGTTTAATAGTGTGTGTGGGGAACAACAGCCCCATCCCGCAAGGCATGAGCAGGCACGGAACAGACCCGGGCCCCAAACATCCGGAGGCCCCCCAGGGCACGAGACCCCCCAGGAGAACCACCGCAGGACAACCGCGGCCTCCACCCAAAAAAGGGCAGAGGAGAGCCCGAAGGCGGGACCTCCGACAGCCACAGTGTAGGCGCCCCAGGGTGCCGTGGCGGCAAGCCCGCAGGCTCCACCGGCAGCCGACCACACCAGGGCGGACCAGGCCCTGGGCCCGGAGACCCAAAGGCCCCCCACCCCACAAACGGGGCCCAGCAAGGCCAGTAGGGCCAGGCCCCGCCAAATCGGACCGCCGAGAGCGGGCCGGCGCTCGCCCGAGCATCCTGCCCCGGCGCGAGAAATCACCAACGCACCGGCGGCATCCTCCACCGGCAGGGCATGGGTGGTGGGGTGGGGTCGACTAAGATGATGAGTGAGGCGGAGTCTAAGGCCCGACTGACACATAGACGTAGACGACAAGCACACATATACACAAGCATATGTTCCCACCCTCATGCACGCAAACAAATATTCACACCTTCGCCCCACATGTAGACACACAAAAATGGACACAGTACCCACACTCACACTCCCCATATGCACTCTATACTCCTAGATCCAGGCACCACCACCCCCAGAGGGGTAGCCAGCGCCCGATCCCGGAGCTGAACCCCCTTCGCTCCGGCGTGGGGACAGGAAGACCACCCCGGTCCCCGCAGCAGCAGAGAAAATCAACAGCCCAGACCCCGACTGGGCGGCCAGCTCATCCTCACAGCCCCCGGCCCCAGACAGAGAACAGAGAACAGGGTGTGTGAAAAAAAAAAAAAAAAAAAAAAAAAAAAAAAACGACCCCATGCTTCACCCCACCCGCTCAAATGTAGTGTTGGTGTGTGTTGTTCTAAGGTGCTTTAAAACAGGGGTGCTTTAAAACAGGGGAGGGGCACCCTCCACAAGCTTGTGTCAGCTCGTCCCCTCCCTAGAGCCCTCAATGTCTATGTGCAACTTAAAATTGAGAAGTGGGCACTGGCACCAGAGGGAAGGCTGAATGAACAGACCGCCCTCCGGATGCCATTCAGTGTGCCCACCCCCAAGGCCCTATATGTATGTGTCATGTGACAGTAAGTAATGAGAATGTCTAAGCTGTAATGTGTAATTGAGATGCAGGCGGCCACGAGGAGACAGAGGAGTACCACCTCCCCCGCATCCCAGCGACTCACCCGCACCTCAAAACCCTACCTATGTGTTGGTGTGATGGAGCGGGAGAAGTGAAGCCTTAGGGATGGGGAGGAAAACATCAGAGGGGGCAAAATACCCCCCCCTCTGGAGCCAGCTCCCCCGCTGACCCCCATAGGCACCCCCGTTACCCCAAATCTGCCCAGGGCGGGGGGCCCAGGCCCATCCAGACCAGGGCCATGGCAGCCCGGGGCGGCCCACCAGACCCCACAGCAGAGGAAAAACTACCCCACCCCCCCATTATCCAGTCACTTCCCAAACTGCATGAGACAATAAGACACCCAGGTAAAGCCCGTATACCCCGCCTCTATTGGACCCCCCCCCCGCGGAGGCACCGATGCATCGAAGACCCCCACACCAGAGCCGGGCCCAAGCGCATGCACCAACCCATGCTCCCGGCGGCACACCAACCAGGACCCAAGCCCCCCAGGCCCAGCCGTGACCCCAAGCCGGAGGCAGAGCGTCCCCAGATCCCCAAACCCCCCCGGACCAACCCCGGAACAGTGCGGCCGCCAGGCTGGCAACCTACGTCCGCCGGCACAGGCATCCCCAGCAGCGCCGCATGCCGCCGCCAGAGAAACAGCATCTAAGAGTCACCAATACCCCATCCAGGCCAAGGCCGCAGCCCCAGCGCCAAACCCCCCAAGAAACCCATCCCCAGGGAACCCCCAGATGCCCCAGGCCCATATTGCCACCCCACGCCAACAACAAAAACCACAGCCGGACAGAATCGGGACCCCCACCCACACTAGGTGATGGAGCTGATCAAAGGAGCCCAGAGAGATTGATCTAATGTGTCAGCAGAAGCTGTTTCAAGGCTAATATAATCCCACAAATAATCTCTATATTGGTTGATATTAAGATTATTTTTATTTTTCCAGTTCATGAGGACAGTCTTCTTAGCAATGCATAGGGCAGTGAAAGCCATGTGGATTGTGTTATCTTCTGTAGTGACACCATCTAGGTCGCCCAACAAGCAGACTAAAGGAGAGGCTGGAATAGAGCATTTAAGACACTTTGATAAGTCTTCACAAATCCTGTACCAGTACCTCTGAACAGGTGGACAGAACCATAGAGCGTGGATGTAATTGTCAGGTGTATTGCCTTTACAGTGTGAGCAGTTGTTAGAAGCTGTAAAACCCATCCTGAACATCCGATGACCTGTGTAGTGCACTCTATGCAGAATTTTGTATTGTATTAATTGTAATCCAGGATTTCTAATCAGTTCAAAGGTTTTTAAAACATATCTGAGACCAGAAATTATGGTCCCAGCTTACTGATAGATCTGCTTCCCATTTTGCAATAGGAAGTGATACTGATTCATCTATATTGGAAAGTGCCCTGTATATTTTAGACATTAATTTGGGGGTATTGAGATTAAGAAAATCTGACACACTTGGTGGTATTTGTAAATTGATATGATTAGACTTAAATTTCCTTTTTACAATAGATTTAATTTGTTGATATTCTAAAAATTTGTTCTTATTAATCCCATATTGTTTAATTAATTTGTCAAAGGGAATAAAGTCTGTCCCTTTGAATATATGTTCCAGGTATTTAATACCTTTACAACTCCAATCTGTGAAGTTTATCATATTGTTGTTTAGCAATATGTCAGGATTGTTCCAGATAGGGGTACGTTTGAATGGGATTAGTGAAGACTCCGTCATTTTAGAAACTCCCACCATGCTGTCAGAGAAGAGCTGATACTGATGCTTTTAAAGCATACGTGTCGTTTACTGATCGAGCTAATGAATGGCAGATCCGAAATCTCTATATTATTGCATAATGCCTGTTCTACATCTAGCCAAGGCTCATCTAAGAGGGTGTGTTTTAACCACCCTGAAATGTGTTGAAGCCTATTGGCTAAGAAATAGTGGTAAAAGTCCCGACATTATCGGGATTTAAAATAAAATGATCCCAAACGCAAGTTAGGGTGACCACCCGTCCCGCATTTTGAGGACAGTCCCGAAATTGGGAGCTTTGTCCCGCATCCCGCAAGATGTAAGCTGCGTCCCGCATTTCAATCATGTATTCTGTATTAATTTTTTTTTATCCCAGAAATTGAAATACCAAAATAAGAAATACATTAAAACTGTGACTGGCATTTAAAAATCCATTTGCGCAGCCGTCATGTTCTAGCTGTGAAAATAACCAACCGACGCAGTGGTAGAGAGGGGTTTTCCGCTGATGACGACTGCGTGGACGCCGTATGTGCGGAGCTCATCAAGTGCTCGAGCAACACAGACGGAAATGGACGAGCACACACGGATTAACACGATATTCTCCTTTCATTAAAAAAAAAAAAGCTTGCACCTTTCAGACATGACTTTCTTCTCATTTTAATAGTTCGTTTGAGGCGGTTTCTATGGCGTTATTTTGATGACAAGTGTCCAGAGCGCATTATTGTAATGCGAGAGCGCTATAGTGTCTCCGCCCGCAGGATTCTCTTCACTCTCACACAGAACAGATGCACTCTCTCTCTCTCTCTCTCTCGATCAGACATTAGGCCTACGTGTGCACGCTCAATCCTTATACTCTCTCCTGGATTAAATGCTGCCAGAAGCGCGACCTCGTGTGTGGGCAATGGGCATCCACCGGCATAAATCGGCGCACAAGACAACGGATGTAATTTAAATCCGTATTTAAATGGCATAACAGTAGTAAATGTATCGGCCTCACACGTGTCCTGCATTGTCCCACAAAATCATATCTACTGTCCCGCACCAGATCTATTGCCAGGTGGTCACCCTAACGCAAGTACGGCGCGTGGGGCTGTGACGCGCGGTCAGTGATCCGCTTCCAGAACCACCGGCGGTGCTACAAACACACTGTTACCCATTTGAAACATTTTAATGTGAGTATTATGACACAAGTGAGGTACAAAGCTTTGTTAATAAGAGAAATAATTGGTTAGCAGGCAAATGTTACATCGCGACCATGCTTTTGGATTCATGCCGTTCGAGCGCATACATTTAAATCAAGTAATATGCGGCTTGTGTTCTGTTTTTCCGGATGGTCACGAATTTAATATTATTTATTGTTTCTTTTCCCAAATCCTCACTGTCTCACCCTCTAGATTCGCAGGTTTATTTTATTGTTGTTCACTTTTAATCACTGTTTTCGCATATCTTACTGTGGTAAACGTGGGGGGGGAATGAAAGATTTCTTGGCCATGAATTAAGAATTCGTTACTATGACTTAAATTGTTCCCGCATTTAAGTTAAATCATGGGTTTTCTAGGGAACAAATTAATGAAACATGGACAGCTGCAACAAATTAATATGTCATAGGAACGAATTAACAAGTTGTATGAAAGAATAGCCTATATCTGTCCTGCTCGCGTGCGCAGCCCTGTCAAAGCGAAGTGCCCGATATGCAATAATTATCTAGGGAAATTATAATTGAACATGACTTATTACTACATTTCAATACAAAATAACTTTGTACTGTATCTGTTTTAATGTACTTTTAAAGTTTGGATCATATTAAAAGCATAGTTTGTACATTAGTAAATTATTTTCTTGTAAGATCCAGCCCCTTCACCGTCACTCACAGCCTTTGCACGTGTTTTGCTCACGAGCCGCACACACCCCAAAATGAAACTGCTTAATCGACCATCGATAGCTTTTATCGATTACGTCTCTTATCGACAATTAATCGATCGTCGATTAATCGTTGGCATCCCTAATTGAAACCCAAACTTTTATTTTGATAGGTTGCCGTGAATACCTTTACATTTCTGTGTGTATATGATATGAGGATAGTTTTACTCAAATGAAACGGTCAAATGCTGATGAAGTGACTCTCAGAGCAGTTCTGGAGATGTTGTTCATGTATTTATGTCCTCATTTAGTGAGGCGGCAGACGTTAATATCACCGCAAGCCTCACGCGCGCTTCTGTATGAGTAGCAAATGCACCATACATTAACACAGAGACAGGTAGAAGTCATATTTAAATAGTCGTTTTGCGGCTTAATATTTACAAATACTAGTGGGAGTGGGCTCACTTGTGTGTGCACGTACGTTTGTATGTGTGTGTGTGTTTGTGTGTGTATTAGAGCTGCACGATTCTGGATAAATTGAGAATCACGATTTTTTTTCTCAAATAGAGATCACGATTCTCCCACGATTCTGAACTAAACAAAATAATGTGTGACAAAATATTAATTGCTGCAGTCTATTTAAAAGTGTTTAATTTAAATGAATTATTAAACATTTTAATATATAATACAGTATGGCCAGGTTTCACAGACGGGGCTTAGACTAAGCCAGGATTAGATCATAGTTCAATTAAGACATTTAAGCAATTTTTATAAACATGCTTAGAAAAAAACATTACTGGTGTGCATCTTGAGACAAAACAAAGGCACTGATATATTTTAAGATCAGTCAATGCGAGTTTCTTTCAGATGAAACAGCTCAGATTTACATTTTTGTCTAGGACTAGGCTTAAGCCTTGTCTGTGAAACCCGAATCTCGAATGAATGATTCAATAACAAATACATTTTTTAACAGTCACTTGTCGCCACCTAGTGGCGAAATGATGCAATCGACACAAACGTTATTTGAAGCACCAGTTGCTTTCAAAAGATGAGTGGCTCTATTTTGATCGCTACCATAGACATCAATGTTTGTAGCCGAACTATAAACTTTTATCCCAGTATTTCTATGAATGACTGTAAGACAGAAATAATACTGTGTAGTTGAAAAGACTGTTTGTGAAGCTTTTTCTTACCTAAACATGTTAACTGTCTGCTCTCTGGATCAGCAGCAGCGCAAATGCAGATCTGAATATTCCGGTATGATTTTTTCTAAGTTTTAATAGACACGGGCGAATCGTTGTCATTCAGAAATTAGATGTGTGGGTATTTGAATCGAGATCGCGATCTTTTAACGATTAATCGTGCAGCTCTAGTGTGTATCGGGACAGAACTCTGCTGTGCGCGATACAGAGCGCGCCAATGTAATGTAACGTTATAGACAGAAATAACATGCCGTCGTGTAAATAAGACAAATAACGTAAGGCTATTTGGTTTGTTTAATAAAAGAACAAGGTATAGACCTGTTCTATAGGGCTGTGACGGTGGCAGATTTTTACCACCGCGGTGGTAATGGACCAACTACCGCCGGTGGCGTGGTGTTCTGTACATATTTATATATATAATTCTGAAACGCAAAAATAAATAAATGAGGCTCAATTATCTGTTAACAAATGTGCTTGTTTAATTTTGCACTTCCGTCTGTGAACACTCAGCCTGCAAAACGCTAATATATATCAAAGAAATAATACAGTTAAATAGGAAAGTAGCCTTAAATAAAAAAAGTTAAATACACCCTGTCCACCTCACGCGAGTGGCGCGGCGAGAACCCATTATAATCAGTGATGCTGTCTACAGATGCGGCGAGATAAGACACGACAAATCCCTCACAGTAAACTGCCTCGTCCTATTTATGACATACTGACACAAAGTTCAAATGTCCTGTAGACAGGCTCAACCTCTTGTGCTGCAACAGACACGGTTCACTGTTCCTCCACCAAGCAAGCGGGCGCGTCCTCGTCTGCACGCGCTCTCTGTGGAATAGAAATCGCGGCTTATGTTGCCACATTTCTTGTTGACATCTTCCATTTAACGCTGTCTCCTTCGTATTTGGCCAGTTTGGAGAAAGCCTCACCAACACAAACCTGACCAGCAGCCACGCGTTTGCGATCACGTGAACTTGACACTTGACACTTTACAAATACGGATGGGTGACATGAATGAAATGATTGGCGATGTAGTATTTGGTTTTCCAACTAGGCAGAGCCGGGCACCTCTATCAGGGGGGCATTTGAATTTCTAGGGGGGCACAAATCACGTTGTGTGTGTGTGTCTGTGTGTGTTGTGTGTGTGTGATCTGTGATCGCGTGCAGTTGCTGACGCTCGCTAAAGGGCAATCGCTTTCTTATGTGCGTTGTTTTATCGGTTTCACTTTCGCTTTCGAAATCGATCACATTCAGCAAGGAGGGGAGAGGATGGAAAGTAGGGGGCACAGTAACTCGTTTGTCGTTTGTAACAAGGTCCATCGCTTATCACGAAATTAATTTGCTGAATGCAGAATAAACACATTTTCCTGCGCTCAAACCTTCCAATCTAAATGAAACGCCGTTTATGGCGTTTGAGGTAATTTGTGAATTAGCATAGATTTCTAGTCTAAATAAAACAATTTGCAACTGTTACTATATTACACTTGTATACACAACTTTGTATTATGCTTGTTATTAAGTGTGTGACGTCACGTGCACTACCGCCGGTGGCAACAGACAACCGCGGTGACAACCGACCACCGCCGGTGACGCGGTTGTCACGGTGACCGTCACAGCCCTACTGTTCTATAGGAAAGGTAACTTTAAATTACTTCTGTTGTGATCTGGCGCTTCAGAGAAAATAAAATTAAATAAAATGAACTTGAGCTTCAAGGGGGGCGGGGGGTGCCCTCCTAAGGTAATGGTAGGGGAAACACTGAAAGAAATGGTGATATCTCGGTACATGTAATTTAGAGAACAAGTAAACATTGTTCATTTACATATATTACCAACACTGTAACAATACAAAGCTGGTTGAAAATATGTTAACATACCTTTTAGGGCAATGATTACAATATAAGGATAATATTTGGCAGCTTTGTATGTTCATCTATAGTTGGCATCATCTGAAGTCATCGTGAATTTTGGCATCTTCTGAAGTCTTCACGAGTGAGGCTGGATCCAAACTGGAACTTGCATAATCTCTAGTAGATGGGCATCCCGAGACAGAAACAGGAAACCAAAAGGAGAAAATTAGCATAGCTGCTGTTCGTATTATTTCACACAAAAGATTATCTATTTCATCACATATAACTGTAGTGCACGGTTATGATATGTGTTATGTGTGAATATCTGTTAAACTGTAATTGTATTTTCAGCATCATTTCTCCAGTCTTTCAGTGTCACAATAGACCCCAAACCTCTGAATTGTACTGTACACTAAAAGTTTATGTGGCAAGGGGGGCGTGGTTCAGCAAGGTCTGCAGCGGGAGAGAGATTCGGGAGCCGAGCATTGAGTAAAGTGCAAAATGATAAACACCTGTGTCTGATTGCAGTAATTGGCGTGGATAAGGTTATGCTGATTTTATTTTTTTTTACCTTGAAACAACTCTGATTGTAATGTTTTGATATGATAACTGATATGATGGTTTGGTTATACTTGTGATCCATGATGGTACAATTGGCCGGATAAAAAGCCACCGGAGAACGGGAAGGTGGAGAGACTGGACTGAGAGCTTGTGCGTGCTTCTCCCGAAAACAGTGGGATGAAACACGCCCCCTCACCACAGTTTAAAAGTTTAGTTTAAAAAAGAAAAGAAAAAAGAAATTCATATTTTTATTCAGCAAGGATGCATTGAATCGATCAAAAGTGAGTGTAAAGAATTTTGCTTAAAATAAATGCTGTTCTTTTGAAATTTCTATTCATCAAAGAATCCTGAAAAAAAACAAACACAAAAATATTCAGCAGCACAATTGTTTTCAACATTGATAATAATCAGAAATGTTTGTTGAGCAGCAAATCAGCATATTAGAATGATTTCTGAAGATCATGTGACACTGAAGACTGGAGTAATGATGCTGAAAATTCAACTTTGATCACAGGAATAAATTACATTTTACTATATATTCACACAGAAAACAGCTATTTTAAATTGTAATATTTTACAATATTACTGTTTGTTTTTTTATCAGATTTTTTAAAATAAATTCAGCCTTGGTGAGCATAAGAGATGTCTTTTCAAAAAACATAAAATATCTTACTGAATTTTGAACAAGCGTGTATATTTGATGTTCACTGTGATTTGGAGATGTCTGACATGAGGTTCGCTCAGACTCTGGGGTGCAGGCCATCAGCAATGAAGAATCTAGGAACATAACAAGCAATTTGTCACAGAGACAACCATATTTAGTATACGATGCCAGGTTTATTACAAGGAAAATGTAAATGTCACCTCTAAAGCAGAGGTGAAATGTGGAAAATTGAAAATGTATTTCTTAACATAACAGAATTTGTTTCTAGGTTTACTTATTTAATATTGCTCATACTGCTTACTTATGGATGTCAAAGCCTTAAAAAATTAAGAAGCTTTCCCAGTTCACCTGTCCTTCTCCGTCTAGGGCTCCCTTCAGAAATTGTGAAATCTTGGAGCTTCCCCTGTTGTTGTGTTTGTTGCTCCTGCAATCAATAGTTTTGGTCAATATTTGTTTACCAGGAGAGATCACAACATGTTTGAACTTGATTCAGTTTATTGTCGCGCTGATGTAAGTGACGTCACCGATTAACGATACAGTGTAGGCTATATGTTTAGGTTAAATAAATGAGCCTATTTCCAATCACCCACTGAAAAAATACCAGCAAAACTTTTACAGAACTCTCATCTACACATAAATATGTAATTAAAGTCTCAAACTTTCATAAAGAGCTCAGTCTATGGAGTTGGCCTAACGCTGAGTCCTCTGTAAACGGCTAAGATTCTAACGGACTTGTTCGAAGACATTAAACCATTTATAAATTAAATTCAAAAGAAGCGAGTCAATTACAAGCAAGAGAAGTGTCAGGAACAGTTGTATGTAATATTTGTGTGATTTTAGGGACTAAACTTACCGAAAACAGTAAAAACAGCAGCGAAAGACAGAGCTTCCTGCTTGTCAGTCATCGTGTTGGCGCCTCGTTTCCATGACAACTCCCGCCGCGCCAGTGTTTGAATGAGACTCGATTGTTCAGCACGCACGCCCATTAAAACACGTCAGTCACGAAGAATTTACATAAATAAACATATCAAATTAGAACATTACATAAATAAATAACTTAAATAGAATTAATTATTATTAAATCATCTATTCTTTTGACTTGTTTTATTTTGTGTGTGTGTGTGTGTGTGTGTGTGTGTGTGTGTGTGTGTGTGTGTGTGGGAGTAAGCGCAGGGCACAGGTGGGTATATCGATGTGGGAGAAGTGGATTGGGTGAGAGGTAGTTGATGTGAGGGGTGTGGATGGGTGAAGAAAGTGTGGTGGCAAGAGTGGGTTTGTGGGATGTGGGTTGTGGGTGTATGGCTGTGGGAGGTTTCGATGTGTGTGTAGCAGTCTAGGGTGGGGGATTGTAGATGTAGGTGTGTCACAGATAGTGCAGCTCTTTTCATGTAGTGATGCTGTTTCTGTGTGACTGTCAGTCTGTTCTCTCCCCTCACTCACCCCCAAACCCCACTCCAACACACACAACCTACACTTTCAGATCTTTGCTACTGTCAGTCATGCTTTTGAGAATTGTATTTAACAGTAAGTGGGAAACCTAGTTTTGAACAATGGAAGTAGTTGACTTGTGATTACTTTAGCCTGGAAATTTGCCAGGAGTCAACAACAACATGTCTTGCCTTAACTGTAAAATTGTCAGAATAGAGAAAAGATGTTAATGAAAAACAAATGTGAGTTTGCATTCTCTATAACAAGTAGTGTTTAATTATTTTACAAACATCACACAATTGATTTTGTAACTTTGGTGCTTGTGTTTATAGTTTTAAAAGAATTCCATCCTTGGAAATAACTGGAGTATATGTAAAATAGTAAGTGTTACAGAAAACAAAGAAAATGATAATCTGTACATACTAAACGTCCTCAATCAGTCCTCAATGACTCAAACATTCCAGAAGTTATATTTATTTATGTGTAACTTGTCTGAATGGGAATTAAATTAATATAAACTTGTGTATCAGATTATTTTCTTGTCAAAGATATTGTAAAAAAAAAAAGGCTAGTATTTTTTAATTACTGATGACACTAAAATTGTTATTTATTATATAAATACTGTGTTTGTTTCATTTGTATTTTGTGTACAAGTCTATTCAAAACCCAAACACTTGTTAAAAATAAAACAGCTGATTATATTTGGTCATACAACTATGGTGAATGTATTTCTTCAGACAATAATTTAATCTGATTTGAGTCAGGGCATGCTACAGATTTATGCTATATTTTATGCTATAATTTATTTGTGAAACCAGTTTTATAATTTTGTTTTAGACTCCTCTCAGATATATTATATCATTAGCAACTAGAATAATTTAAGATGTACCATCTAGCCTGCTTGACTATGATACTAAACTACGCTTGAATTTAACCTTGTCAGTAAGTGGAACAATCTGATTAATTTGTAATTAGGTAAAATAGACACCAGCTAAAACCAGCCTGGCCAGAATGGGAGACCAGCTTGACCAGCCTAGACAGGCTGGGAGACCAGCTAAAACCATCCTGACCAGCCTGACCTGGCTGGGAGACCAGCTAAAACCATTTGCTTTCCTGTAGCTCAAATGGTAGAGCATGGCGCTAGTAATGCCAAGATCATGGGTTCGATTCCCAGGGAAAGCAAGAGTTGATAAAATGTAAAACTGTAACTTGAATGCAATGTAAGTCGCTTTGGATAAAAGCGTCTGCTAAATGCATAAATGTAAATGTAAATGTAAAATCAGCCTGGCCAGGATGGGAGACCAGCGTGACCAGCCTAGACAGGCTGGGAGACCAGCTAAAACCAGCCTGACCAGCCTGGCCAGGCTGGGAGACCAGCTAAAACCAGCCTGGCCAGGCTGGAAGGCCAGCTGACCAACCAGCTAAAACTAGCCTGACCAGCCTGGTCAGGCTGGAAGGCCAGCTGACCAACCAGCTAAAACCAGCCTGACCAGCCTGGCCAGGCTGGGAGACCAGCTAAAACCAGCTATTTCCAGCTTAAACCAGCTAAAACCAGCCTACCAGCTTAGGCTGGTTTAAGCTGGTTTTTTCAGCAGGCTACTACTTGTTTCACTTCTATTTCAGTTTGTATAACCATTTCTTACTATGTGTAAGTAAGTTGTTGTTTTAAAACATGTGGGCTTGGCTCCGTGTTGATGTCTGTATAGGTTGTTTATTCAGTTTTAGTTTTATTTAATTTGAGTTATTTAGTACTTCATACTACATGAAAATTAAATAATATATATATTTAATGTATTTTTTGATGTATGTATATGTGTATGGCTGTACACATGTAGTTGTTTTTTGGTGTTTGGCTTAGTGTTATGTTAGAAGCATTATTATACTCCTATCTTTTGTTGTTTTAATATTTTGAATTGTTTTTAGCTTTCATTTAAATGTTTACTATTGAAATGTTGTTGTATGCATTTTTCAATTTTATTTAATTTCTTTGTGTGTAATTGGTATTTACAGTTTTTTCACTTTCAGTTTTGGTTACTTTTACTTATTTGTAAGTCGCTTTGGATAAAAGCGTCTGCTAAATGTCTAAAAATAAAAGTAAGTCTGGTCAGTTTTAGTTTCTGATTGAGAGTAATTTTGGCTTATTATTGTTTAATTGTTTGCAGGTTTCTGATTGGCTGAAGCGGACATACATTGAGGGAAGTGATGAGCGAGTTATGATGGGAGTAGACGAGTGCAATGCATTCTTTGCCCTGTCAATGGAGGAGGAAGCGGTAAGTTTAATAATAAATGAGATTAAAGTGAAGTTACTTGGATGAGTCAAAACCTCACAACTTTCTCTTTTGTCCATCATGCAGTGGTTTGACGTTTACTACCAATATCTGCGTTCAGTGATGATCAAGAGGAGACACAGAAGATGCAGTTTAGAGGAAGCTGAGAAATTCTTCATGTACTCTTCGGGGAATCCGGTTGACAATCCCTGTGAGGATCTAAAGAAGCTGCATGACGAGTGAGTGCACTCAAATAAACCTTTATTTATTTTGTTTAAAAATTTGATTCAGGCATTGTTTTGTGAAACTTCTTTGTTCTTTACTGAACCACCTTTTGTTCTGGATGCAGGTATCACCTCCCAAGCATCACCACTGATATGGTCAGATCTTCTGTACACACTGCTGTGCACAGATTGCATTTGACGGATGATGAGAAACTTTCAAGGTACTTCAGCTACTGGACAGGCAATGAGGAGAAACCTCAGTCCAGTCCTGCTGGGTCTTTATAGTATGTTATCTTGCATTTTCTCCATCATTCAAGTATCCTGACCAATATTGTGTTTCTTTAGTCCAGCTGAAGCGCCCGAGGCCGAATGGATGAATGCATGCAAACATAGCTTTCTACTTGCTGAAGATGTCACATCCAGTAATGGTACATGCAGCGCCTCCAGAATTAGCTGCACGGGTGCAAATCTCAAGGAAATTCGAGAGCCATTGCCACTCGATTTGGTGTGTGACTCAGAAGAAACTCCGTGAGCGTCTTGTACTTGGTAAGTCGTTCATTCAAGTCATCAAAACTGATATTCCTCATTTGGGTGTTACATCAACATTGGTGTATCTGACAGGTTGAGCTTTATTAAAACAATTGTTCCTTTTCTTCATTTATTAAGGTATTTATTTTGTGAAAAATTCTGACAAAAATGATTCCTCATGCTCCCTGATCCTCACTTCATTATGCAACTTTTCTGACCAGCAAGTGTATAATGTCTTAGTAAAGACCAGTCATAGTGTAAAAACATTGCTAAAAGTGTCTGAAGTTGAAGGCAGTTTTGGAAGTCATGCACAGCTAATATCATCTTGTTTCTACAGATACGTTTGGTCCACGTCAGCCATCTGAGAGCAAAGTACACAGCTGGATTGAGAAGCAGGGATGGACGGAGAACGTGCCAGATTCTGCTGAAGTTGTGAAGGACTGGAAGCCTCCACGAAGCATCCAGGCTCCGACAGACAGTAAATCGATCCATCGGATGAGCCGCAGGCAGTGCTGGAAAGGCCTGCAGCTGATGGACAGAGAAGGCAAGGGTCTCAGGGTCGTCACCAGCAGGCCGTTTGCTTGCGGAGAGCTGATCTGTGACTTCCACGGCCGGCTGATCTCCAGGGACGAGGGATTGGAAATCCAGCAGAACAATCAGACACAAGCTGGACATCTGTTTTTCTTTACCAGCAAGAACGGACAGGACATGTGTTTGGATGCTCATGAGGAGCGCTGTGAGTGCCATCCAAACAAAACTACGTTTGACAGACAAATTAAACACTCTGCAAACACGCGCCAATCTCAGTCCTAGACTGCACTTTGTGGAGGATGAACCGGTCATACTTTTCATGGCCACATGGGACATTCAGACCGGTGAAGAGATCCGCTGTGACTACGGAGACAACAGAAGGTCCTACACTGGGGACGGTCTGGATCTGACGCTGTCCTAACTGAAGATAGACATTATCTGGAATATGTGTAGGCTTTTTAGAAAATATCTATATATGGATGGGACTTACTGTTTTTACATAAATATTGTGACAACAGATAATTATATAAAACAATTTAATTTGAAGAACATCCATAATTGGACTGTACATTACAAACAAAAATATACAAACAATAAACCTAGAATTTTAGATAATAATTCTCATCTATTGCTACAAAGAGAGTTTATCTTTTCTATGCAGTTATAAAATGGCAGTTTGTAAAAATAAAGAAAAATCATATCTATTTTGTTGTGTTCTCGTGTCTGCTTAATTTCCTTTTTCTGTTTGCTTCCATGAAGATTTATTTTTATTGCCATTAAATTAAGTAAAGCTATATATTGCTGGTTTAGAAGAGAAAAAAAACTAAATAGTTTTACTTCTTGTTTATGTATTAATTTACTTTATTTCATTTTATTTGTTATACATTTGAAAAAAATATATATAGTTTCACTTACCCAGTAATGTTGTAAGCATAACTCTAGAGAGAAAAAGGAAAGACACTTTTGAATAAGAGTTTTTATTGGAGTAGAATACTGGGACAAAAACCTTTTTATTATTCACAAGCAACTTAATATGGAATTGCATGTAAGAAAACATATGCTGCATCACCATAAGATTGGCTCAAACCGATTCTTTTGATTAGAAGTAACCTTGCAACTAGCAGACATTAGAATATTAAGCTGTATTTGGAAGGTAATTATTTTTTCATGGGTGGCATAAAATTTTAAGGGCCAGTCATTTAATTTATTGCCATCCAAATCCAGAATGTCAGTGTTTTTCTCCCTCCATCCACTTAAAATTCCCCAGCAGAATTACATACTTATTGCTACCTAAATCCACATTGTGTTAAAGGAAGGGATCAATTCAAAATCCCCTGATTAAACCATACGGTAACTGTTGCACTTTACTGTAATTTGCATGCATTTTAAAGATGTACACTTTTATTACTGAAATGCTGGTAAGTATTTACAAGAAATGAGAGCTCTAGCTCAAGTTCTACCGGGAAGACTGTAACATCATGTCATTAATTACTCATAGATCTAGCCAATCATCACTCGACACCTGGGGCCTCATTTATAAAGCGTGTGTACGCTCAGATTTGATCTTAGAGTTTGCGTACGCTTAAATACACGCCAACACTCGTATTTATAAAAACTGACGTGGAAAAGTGCTTAGCGTCACGTCAGGGTCTGAGCAGATGTACACACTATTTCTTGTCGGAGTACTGCAGGTTTTTGGAAATGAAAGCTGTTCTTATGGCTTACTGTTCTAAATTAAAGCAAGATCAAGGGGCCTCATTTATAAAGCGTGCGTACGCTCAGATTTGATCTTAGAGTGTGCGTACGCTTAAATCCACGCCAAAGCTCATATTTATAAAGACGGTCTTTGACGTGGAAAAGTGCTTACCGCCACGTCAAGGTCTGAGCAGGCGTACGCACTTTTCCTTGTGGCAAAGTCGGAGTACTGCAGCTATTTGAATATCTAATAAAAGCGGTGTACGTGCAAGCACCGAATTCATCATAAACAACAAAGATGCAGTGTGAGAGATTAATTGTGCAGTGTTGTCAGATTTTTTATTAACGGGAGTTTTTGCGAGATTAAACTGACCTTTTTAGTAGCCTAATGTTGAGAGTTATTTACTCGCATTCTAGGCTACACAGTTAATTCCTTGTTGTTTTTTATTATTTTATTTTACAAGAGAACTTGCGACGTCTTGTTTTACTACTATTGGGAAAAAAAAAAAAAAAGCATAAACATCTCCGACTGTTTTGTCCGTGTAGCCTATAAGAATCTATCCTTCAATAACGCTTTTAATATATTCTATTCAATAACATTGTTAACTGTTTTTATTTATAACATCTGCTGCTTTGCTCATCCTTTTTGTCATTTACATCAGTTATATTTGTATAAAATACACTAGAAATGTTTGTGTCAGTACATTAATGGCACATTTGAGCAGCATTAGTAAACTGTAAATATAAAGAAATTACAAATCACATGCAGGTTTTTTCAGACCTGAGACCATAATCGTGTAATAATTTATTTAATGATATGAAACGTCCAAATTTTCTTTCTATAATGTTTTTTTTTTAGTTTTGCTAGAATTTTGTGATACTACACTTTTTATTAGTTGTCATAGCAAGTGATTTTAAAAGTAGGATGCTCACTTTTTATAAGATGACTGAACATTTTACTTGAATTCGTAGTTTATTCTTACTTTTGGAAACCTTATTGTTTAACAATTACTACTACCACTACTACTATTATTATTATTATTATTTCTGTTGTTTCTAGTAGTAATTTTGATAATAGTCAATAGAAAAAATATAACCACACACACATTGTTTGTCCAAAGAAGAATTACACATTATGAAATAATTTGGATCCACGCATGTTAATAATTCCTATGCATCTATGGCCTATAAAATGGCCTATGAAGTAGTAGTTTGCAAGAAGCAGAATGGCAGCATTAGCGCTTCTTGAAGATATTGCAAACCGTGCAATGAGAAGACAACGCGTTTTTTGGACTGTAATTTCAAGTCAGACCATTCTTTTAACGTCTTTTAGGGACCTTTGCTGCCCCCCTACCTCGTTCACAGCCTGCGCTACACACTGCCATGCCACAAATTTTGTTTTGTGTGAAAGCCCACTGGAGAGACTCCCAAAAAGCATCCCCGCACAAACCTCTATCTCCGCCAGCAGGACCTCAATTTCAGACTCAGTAAAGTTTTTTTTTTCTTTGTGCTCGTCATTCTCAAGCATAGAAATTTGGATATTGGCATGTGCTCTTTTATATGATAATGATATTAATTAGGGGGTGTTTACAAGGCGGAGATCTGACACCAGTCAGCTGCACACAATTTCAAGATCATTTGCGATTTATAAACGTCACATCTGGAAGAGAGGCGTACGCACGTGTTTTTGTTCGCACGTTCGTTTTGTCTGAATCGCACTTACGCACTTTTGCGAAATGATCTTAGAACAAATTTCTGTGCAACATTTTATAAATGAGGCCCAAGATCTTTTGCAATTACAGTTTTTTTCAGCTGCTTACACACAAAATCTTTACTTGTCACACAATTTCTGAAAGCTGACACTCAAACAGCAGAAGCACACACCAGATCTGCAAAACCATACGCTAATTTTTGGCCTTTGACTCAGTTTTCAATTTCATAAAACACTTTTTGCAAACACTTCTAACAGGAAGTATCTTGATTTTCTTTTTAAAACACAACCAATCAAAATGCCACACTAATTCATCAGCGCTTCACACTAACAGTGCACATCAGTGCAAACACTCTATTCTTTACTTAGCACCAACCAATCATGGCTTTAGAATAGGCCTATAAATTGGCCAAAGAGCCAGAGGACGAAGCTGAGTTTGAGGAGGAGTTCAAAGCGGAGCAAGGGGAGGAAGAGGAAGAGGATGAGTCGGATGGGGAAGGTGACGAAGAACAGGAACAAGAAAAGTGGTCTCTGATGAGCTACTGTCATGGATCATGTGATCAACCACGGTTTAATGATGAGAGAGGCTGGACAGACAGTCCAACCTAAATAGAGTCGATTTACAGTACAATTCAAACCTTTAGAAATGAGAACAGGTATGTACAATCTATAATGTAGACATGTTCTAATGTACCCATAATAGCTATTTCAGCATAGCATAAGGTATACTATAAAACATATATTTTAGCATTTATTTACTGCAGTGCATTGCATGACTGGTCACAGTCTAGTGGGTTATCATACTGCACAACAGTACAGTAAGAAGACATTCTGACTATATTGTATAAAATAGTATTATACTGCGATTTGCTACAATTTCATCTTTTTCAAAATCATGTTTGGTTTCTGTCCATCTACAGATGGTTGATGTATTTCTTTTCTTTCGTACATTGTGTAATGCTGTATTCACAACCACAAATGCTTACAGTAAAAAATAAATAAATAGTTTGGTTTCAATCTTGCTTTTGTGTTTACCGTGAACTTTGCAACATCTCTCTTCCAATTACTTTCAATCTTGTACAGAAAGGTACACAGGAGCTCATGAAAGAAGAGCTTTAGGTTTTGAATTACTGTGTGTATATGACATATCCAAAAATATAACATTATGGCAAAAGTGCTTGCAACGTAAGGCAGATGTTTGCTTTTGAGATGGGTTTGTGAAATTTTGAATGCAGTGCGTCATTTTGTAAGAGATGTGAGGCATTTTGCATTTTGTGTGTGCAATTCTTGGATTTGTGTGTTAAGTTTTGAAAAAATGTAAGCAGTTGAAAAAAACTGTAATAGATTTCACATCTGAAAGACACGCATACGTGCGTTTTCTGTGAATACGCTTATTCTATGAATCGCACGTATGCATATCTGAGAGATGACTGTAAGATCAAATTTAGGATGGTTTCTGCGCAACATTTTATAAATTAGGCCCCAGGAGTTTAGAAGTTCTGTTCTCACTCATTATTGTGTTCAGAGATACTGACCCCAGTGTTCACTCCTGGGTTTGAACAAGGTGCTTAAAGTGCTTGAAGTACTTGAATTTGACTTTTTGAAATTTAAGTCCTGGAAAACCCTTGAAAACTATTTTTTAAGGGCAGTATATATGAAATTAATGAAACCCTCGCTCTGAGTTTGCATGAGGCCAAATATTAAAATTAAATGGATTTAAATATTGTTGAATTATGCTGTAAAGTGAAACATCACCAGGCAATTGGCGCCCTCTGCAGGTATTTGTTATAATACACAATGTACTTAAGTTGGTTATGTTCATATTATGTATAGGCATATTACATTATGTATTTTAACAGTGTTGTTCAATAAAACTGTAATTACTTGGTTTTGATACTTTATTTGGGCCAATTATTATTGCCTCATCATTAGTTTATATATAAATAGTCATACTAAAGCCTGTTTTTCATTTAGGTCTATTTGTATTACTAAAAAATATCAGATTAGGCCTACTCAATTGTCAAAATAATCAGTAGATTACTTGATTACCAAAATAATCATTAGTTACAGCCCTAGACAGGGATCGTACACATTTTTACCAATAAAATTCCATGACTTTTAGGTAAATATTCATGACATAATGTTTCATGAAATGCCAATGTATACATGTTAAATAAGAAGTTGTGGTAAATCCATGTTTTACCACAGCATATTTTTACTAAAATAAATTACAATACAAAATAACCATTTATTTAAATAACGCCTGCACAGTAACAGAGTTACTGAAATAATACAACAAACCCTGAGAACCCCTTAGAAATGGATTAACGTAATCCATGGGAGATAATTAACATAAATCAATGGAAACAACGTTAACAACTAAAAAAATAAATAAGTGTCCAGCAACATTGTCCTTAACTTTAACTGCCATAAATTAACCTAGCTGGATAACTGTCTTTAACAAGTTAACATCTTTATTTGATTTCTGCATCCCCCAAAAACAATCAACACCATTTATTTTTTCATTTCTGAAAGCTTCTCATCAATCTGTCTTTCAATTTTGAGCAAAGATGCTTTCTTTTATTTTGCAGTACAGCAGAAACTGTTTGATTTGGCGATTAAGGTTAGATTCAGCCTTTTCAGTGTATTCATCCACTGATTTCTCAAGAGCACAAATGTCTGCCTCCATCCTAGCCCTCTTCTTTTTCAAATCTTCCAGCTCATCTGTGAAGGCCTTCTTCCTCTTTCTCTTCTCTTCATCCAGGTACCCATGGTACTTCTGCCTGTGATTTCCACCTTGGTTATGCCCCCTACAGATCTGACATGGTCGACAATGAGCCTCTGAGCCACCAGAGATACCAGAGATCTTTCCCTCTGATTCTCAACTATTAATTCTTTGTTGATTGAAAAACCTCTTTCGATGCTTGCCTGCCCATGTGATAAGAACAGAAGAATCTTCACCTCATTTGAGTTACGCAGAGTTCCTTACTTTCAGCCATGCGTCTCGGGTCAAGGCACTGAATGTGTGATGCACTGGAGCCTTTTTCAGCAACTTCTGAAGGAGTGTGATCAAGAGTTTGTTGCAGTCCATCTTAATCTCTAGTCTCCGCCTTTCTGAAATGTTTTTGGAAGACTTGAGTTGGTTCTGTAGGGGAATTTACAGTTAAACCCAAGGACCAGGTATAACGAACAAAGACCAGGAGGCAGAGATGCAATCAGTTAAAGAACATAGTTTGCAGTTTCATCAGCAGAAGCCAGCTTCAACACTCTCGGTGGAGTTTGTAGGCCACTCTGTGTACATGTTTAAGACACTAGCAATTATACTCTAGCAGAGGTCACTAATACATAGATAAGCAAGATTCTGGTTGGTCGAAACATAGATAAATTAAGAAAATCTCCACACATGGACGTAAAACTCAAAGCATATCTTCTAGTGATTATTTTGGTGAAAAGTGATCAGAGGTCAGACGCAATAGGTCTCTCCAGAGAAGTATATCTGATACCCTGGACATCAGGGTGACGGCAAATGATGGTTTCCTCCTGGGCGGTCTCCGCATCTAGCTGCAAAGACAAACACTCGCACACGAACGCAGAGAACACTTATTTGTACTTCAAGGTTGCCAGGCTCTGCCCTGAAACTTATCAAATATGGTTCACTACACACACAGTGGTATGTGTGTGGTTCACTACATACACACTATGAGAGCAGCTTCAAGGCAGACTAAGCCATATTCAACTTATTTTCTAACATGTATAAATGTAACTTTGATTAATAATTATTCAAGAAGAAACATATATATATATTATGAAGGTTGCAATGTCTCCAGGATTCCACTCCTTCAGTTCAGGGTGGCTTCTGCTGCAAATCCAATGTTGTCCTTGTGCAGACTGCTGTCTTGAAAAGGGACATGAAGGAGCTTTAGAGTGGATGTGGCCTCTTGCAGATGCTTTTCCTTCAGAAATCGTCCTATGATGAAAATTAAAATTTAACTATTTTATTCTTCAGCTTGATAACTTAATTTTCAAATTTACAAGCCAAATTAAATGTAAAAATTTATCTTTTGAGCTAAAAAAACCCCTCAAATTTATTGATAGTTTAAAAAATAAGTAAAAATGTATTAAACTAATTAATCAAAATAATTCACAGTAGTTAGCGTTGTTCTCCAGTTGTTGCCAGACATCAGTTTAATACTTGTGAGAGGTGCAATACCAGGACAGCGTTACAGTAATTTGAGTCGATTTACAGTGGCGGACCATAATTCGAACCTTTAGAAATTAGAACAGGTACAGTAAGTAACAGTCTACTGTAATCTACACATGTTGTAATGTACAGATAATAGTTATTTAAGCATAACCTACAGTACACTATAATACATGTGTAGCGCCCCGGCCCTCCTAGGTATGTCCTGACCTAAGATCTACAAGGCGAAGCACCGGGTTCTTTTAATTGGTGTCTCTCGACTATACGTTTTAGCCCCAACTCTTTACCAAACAGAATAAAAAATAAAATAAAAAAAGGAAAATACAATATATATAATTATATATATATATTAGGATGGTATAAAGATCAGATATGAATATTCAGCGGATATATATTAGTAATAGCCAATAGGTAATTTCAATATGAATAAGTACAGATCTTAATACCCAATACTGGTAAACCAGTGATACACAGATTAGAATACTCAGATAATCACGTAGGGAAATATCCCAAATTTACAAGATTTACCACCTTTATGTTTCTCAGTTAGGAGGCACTAGGTGTACACTCCTTATATCACAATATCTGAATTTCCAGTGAAATATTACATCCACTTACTTCCCATCACTACTTAGTGCACTTATATAAAACTAGTATCCAAGTAACACGTTTTACCGTTTTATGAACTGTAACTGTAAACTTAATATACTATTTCAATAAACAGCATAAACAGTGGGCCCACTCACACTATAAACACACTCAAACCCAACCCCGATGCAGGCCTGATTCGTTGCTTGTGTGCATAGTGGCCTTTAAAATGCAAACTGGCCTCTTCACTCTTCAGTGAGCTAAAACAAAACCCAATAAGCAGTACCCAGCAAACACAGGACGTTGTGAGGACGTCATGGTAAAGTTACATTTTTTAGAATCTCGGCTAACGTCCCAGTAACGTAGTGGGCACGTCCTCAAAAGACGTCGCTAGTTAGTCCCATGGAGAACGTTGTAGCGACGTGGTCAGCTGGTCTCATGATAACTTTTCATATTATTGCACTACATGGATTATCATGTTAAGATACCATTTGAATAGCCTATATTTTGGGAAATATACTTAATTCATAAGCATTTTAAAAGATGGCATGAATTATATTTGTAGATATATAAAATATTTGTCATCAAGGACAAAACAAAAACCAAATAGTATGCTTAGCAAATGGTGGTCATTGTTAATGACATTTTTGTGAATGACAGAATGAGATTTATTGAAAGAGGGCACGGGACAAATGATCATTTAAACCAGCAGCACGCGTCACTGTCTACTGTGTGAGTGCGCGTGCCCGCCATTTGTTCTGTAACGGCGGCAACTTCCAGCAGACAGACACGGAGGAAAAGGTAGGCGCTATAAATCTACTTGTATTCATAGTTTTTACTGATATAACGTTAGATAACACCAAAGAGGAGTAGCTTTTTGAAGGTTTTCTCATTTAATTTAATAAATAAATGCCCTGTTCGGTTAATTAGCTCACGAGCAAGTCTCATGATGCGGTCTGAGTTAATGTTAACTGTTAAACCCTTGAGATAAAATGTTATACCTTTCTTTTAGTTATTTGAAATTTAACTTACAGTATTCCCTTTCAAATTCTTTAAACTTTAACCGTAGTAAAGTTAATTAGTTTGTTTGACTGCCTGCCGTTCGCGCTAGTCGATGACGTTCATGCTAGCCATATTGTAAACTAGAATATAAACCGCTGTATAAAGTTTAATTAGACTGAGGCTGCCGAAATCATGTTCAGTGTCTGTGGGATTAATAATTTCCACCTTTCCCCCTCTGTGTCGTCTGCTCGTTAATGGTGTTTTTCACATTCATTCTTTTTATGCAAGTTTCATTGTCAAATAGATCTGATACTTTAGTTTCAACAAATCTTTAATAAACAAATTATTCACTTTTTTTAGGTCCTGACTGCCACCAGTTGGGTCAATGTTTCAGTGAGTTGCTTACAATAAAAAATGCTCATTTGTTACCACCTAGAATTTCTAGGGTTCTGTTGTGTGTGTCATCTGTTCCTGCCTCTTGTGTCCATATTTGGTTTGTTTCCTGTCCTTGTTTCATGTCATTATGAGTTAAGTATGTTCCAGCTGTGTGTATGTGATTGTGTTTATTACCCTGTGTATATTAGTCCTGTCTTTTGAGTTTGATTTCATCTGGTCTACTCGTTACTTCCCCGGTGTATCCTGTCTCTGAATCCTGCCTTGTCCTACCTTGATGTCTCATTAAAGACTATTATTTGAGTTTATGTCCTCGTCTGCGTGTTCCTGTTCCTTGTGTGTGCACCGTGACACTGTAAAACTAAGTTGTTGTTGTTTTTGTTTTGTTTTGTTGTCATCAGGTGGAGAGACAGTCTGGGCAGTAGCAACAAGACAACTATTACAAGTAGAGATGGGTCTCAAGAACTGGTACTACTTTGGTTCCTGACTTGTTCAGTACTGAAAAATGTATATAAGCTACAGGATCAATAGTGCTGCTATCAGTATTTTAGACTTGGGTAATTTGGTTTTATATTGGCACATTCGGACTTCTGCATTCAATTACTTTGTTAACCACACTACATTGGACATTCAGTGGACATTCGCAAGTAAATATGACATTAAAACAATACTTACCCAATTTGATCGATTGTGGAAAAAAATTTAGTAGTTGACAATGATGTCGCTGATTAGAATTTGCAAAAAAGAACTTTATTGCACATATAATTAGAAAGTTATTGAACGCGGACATGTGACTGTGCGAATATAAAACCAACTTTACACTACCACACATCATCCAAACCATCTCCAAGTGGATGGCAGCAAGGATCCAGGATCAAGAGATCATTCATCATGAAGACTGTTCCATAGGAAGCAGTGAATCCTGGGTGAAAAACTAAACCTGGTTGTTTCAGCATCACTCAGGCAAGACTAAATACATTTAAA
This sequence comes from Schizothorax lantsangensis, assembly GCA_027422415.1. Classification (NCBI taxonomy): domain Eukaryota; kingdom Metazoa; phylum Chordata; class Actinopteri; order Cypriniformes; family Cyprinidae; genus Schizothorax; species Schizothorax lantsangensis. The sequence continues at coordinate 25,158 of JAPDDO010000155.1, forward strand.
TTGATTTCAGTTGGTTATATGTTTCAGATCATCCTGACCATTCTGTTGTCCTGGATTTGAAGACATGCTGGAACTGCATTTCTCATGGTTGAAAGATTTGTGCAGCTGTATCCAGACATATAAGCATCCTTCCTGGACCCACACGATTAAAGGCTCTGGAGGAGAGACAGGTAATCTACAGGGTTGGATTCAACGAAACCAATTTTTCAGAACCGATCCGATCCCGAAAATTCTAAGTATCTGCCGATACCGATCCGATACCAGTGCAGTTTTAAAAAAAAAAATAGAATTTCTTTACTTCTATGTGTTGACCTGATCATCGCTCTTTTTTTGTGTTAAACACAATCTGCTAAATAGACAACTTCATTTTAATGAAAAATAACAAATGAAAAAATATATAATCTATTACAAAAATACTATTATAAATTAGAATATTGGATAATTCAGCAGCAAAAGATACTATAGAAAAATCATGGGTGCACAATAATTTTATAAAATCTAAACATTTAGGGAAATAAAGGCTGTTCCACACTGAGCGCGATGCGAAAAAGCGAGGAGAATCGCCGACGACGGTGCTTTCACACAGAGCGCGAAACGATTGTTCGCCTTCTGCTAATTCACGCCTGCACGCTAGGTGGAGCCGACCAACAATGTATTTAACATCGTCCACTGCTCAATATACTGCAGGGCTTGACATTAAGCATTCTCATGTGGTTGTCCTTCGGGCAAGTAAATTTGTCATTTACTTGTCCGAGTATAAAAGTTAGTTGCCCGGAGAGCAAAAAAATAATTTAAATTGAGTTATAAATATAATTATTTATTGTAGTTATACAAAGCATAGTATAGTGTTTATAGAGTATATATAGTAGATTTTGTGAGCATTCAGTTTTAGTTAATGTTCTTTTTAAATACAACCCCAAATCAGAAAAAGTTGGGACAGTATGGAAAACGCAAATAAAAAAAGAAAGTAGTGATTTCTAAATTTACTTTGACTTGTATTTCATTGCAGACAATATGAACAAAATATTTCATGTTTTGTCTGGTCAACTTCATGTCATTTGTAAATATACATCCTTTCCTGTCATTCAGACCTGCAACACATTCCAAAAAAGGTTGGGACAGTAAAGCATTTACCACTTTGTAATGTTGCCATTCCTTTTCACAATACTTAAAAGACGTTTAGGGACTGAAGACACCAAGTGATGAAGTGTTTCAGGTGTAATTTTGTCCCATTCTTCCTGCAAACAAGTCTTAAGGTGGGCAACAGTACGGGGTCTTCGTTGTCGCATTTTGCGCTTCAAAATGCGCCACACATTCTCTATTGGAGACAGGTCGGGACTGCAGGCAGGCCAGTCAAGTACCCGTACCCTCTTCCTCCGCAGCCAGGACTTTGTAATGTGTGCACTTGCTTAAAATATACTGTATGTAATCTTATCTAAATTTATTATAAAAGCTGAGGTTTGTTATTTACTGAAATGTTATATTTTAGCTGGAGTCAATGATCTAATGGTGCATTTGGTCAGACTCAGCCCACTGCTTTACTAATATTATATTTTCCTTTTACAGCTGCAGGAAGATCATGAAGCACCAGCAAACCCTAAAACAGACAACAGTTTACAGTTGCTTTTCAGTGGCAGCAGAAATATGACAAAAAATTTTGGGTGGAACTTGTTTACTTTTTTTCATACTTTTATTACTTGTGGAAAAACTTGAAATAATTTTAAATAAGCATAAAGAATGGCATTGGTTTTTGTGCAGTTTATTTTTGTTTAACTTTATTAATAAAAATGTGCATATTTAGCATATTTCTGTGTTTTGCTTTGGTACCGAAATTGGTACCGAGAACCGTGGATTTTCACTGGTATTTCCTCCAGTCATTCAAGCATGTGAATTTATTTTTCTTAGGTATGGGCATAATGGTGGATTTTTTGAAGCATGAGGGAACCACAGACAGAGAGAGGGACAGATTGAAGATGTCTGTAAAAACCCCGGCTAGTTGGTAAGCGCATGCTTTGAGCACACGACCTGGGATGCCATCCGGGCCCACAGCTTTGCGGATGTTCACCCGTTTGAAGGATCGAGTTACATCCGCGACAGAAAGGGAGAGTGGACTCACCTCTTCTGCAGCAGCCGTGGGTGCACACTCTGTGTGGGCGGTGTTATGAGCCTCGAAACGAGCATAAAAGGTATTCAGCTCATCCGGTAGAGAGGCCGCAATGTTCACAGTGGCTGGTTTATTCCCTTTAAAACCTGTGATGTTGTTGATGCCCTGCCACATGCTTCTTGGGTTGTTGTTGTTGAATTGTTCTTCAACTTTGTTTTTATATTGTCGTTTGGCTGCTTTGATGGATCTCCTGAGATCGTAACTGGCTTGTTTCCGATCGTCAGTGTTTCCAGATTTAAAGGCAGATGTCCGCGCTGACAAGGCTGATCGAACATCGCTGTTAATCCACGTTTTTTGGTTGGGGTAGATGCGTATTGTTTTGGTCGGAATTACATCCTCTATACACTTCCGTATGAAACACGTTACAGAATCTGAGTATGCCTCTATGTTGTCATCAGATGCTGCCCAGAACATGTCCCAGTCCACGTGATCAAAACAGTCCTGTAGTATAGCGTCCGATTGGTCCGACCAGCATTGAATTGTCCTGAGGGCGGGTGCTTCACTTTTCAGTTTCTGCCTATAAGCAGGCAGGAACAGGACGGAAGAATGATCCGATTTGCCGAAAGGTGGGCGAGGGAGGGATTTGTAAGTGTCCCGGAAGGGGGAGTAGCAATGGTCCAGTACACGATCACCACGCGTGTTAATGGTGATGTGTTGAAAGTATTTTGGAGCTTTTGTTCTGAAATTGGCTTTATTAAAGTCCCCCGTAATAACAAACGCTGCATCTGGGTGCGCGGTTTCCTGATCACTTATATTCTCGTACAGTTCCCTGAGTGCCTGGTCTGTGTTGGCTTGAGGGGGAATGTAAACAGCCATGATTATGATTGCTGTAAATTCCCTCGGTAGCCAGAATGGTCGACACAGAAGCATATGAAATTCCAGATCAGGGGAGCAGAAGGATTTAATTGAGTGTAGGTTCCTTTCATCACACCACGAGTTGTTGATATTAGAAACAAACGCCCCCACCTCTGCTTTTCCCTGTGAGCTCTTTCGTTCTGTCCGAGCGATGCACGGAGAAGCCCGTGAGCTCGTCTGGAACCATTGCAGACATCCAGGTTTCTGTGAGGTAAATAACGCAGTATTCCCTTGTTTCTCGTTGGTATGAGATGCGCACACGCAGTTCACAGAGTTTGTTATCCAGTGACTGAACGTTAGCCAGCAAAATGGTTGGGAGAGGAGGTTGAAAGGCACGGCGTCTCAGTCTGACGAGAACGCCAGCTCTCTTCCCTCTTTTCCGGCTACGTTTTTTTCATCGTGGTCGTGCGTTCCAGACAAAGGGCTCTGATGCGGTGTCTGTAAACAATCCACCAGCGTTCAGGAACTCAAAGTCCAGTTTGCATTGCGCGATGGAAGAACCGATGTTTAAAAGCGTGTCTCTATCGTAGACAGTTATACTAACAACATCTAACACGTAAAACAACAAAAAAACAAACAAAACATACGAAAACCTGCAAAGTTTTCTCGGAGCTCGCAACACGGCTGCCATCCTCGGCGCCATCTTACTTACTTACTTCACAATCACAAGTGCAGTATGGAGTTCCTCAAGGCTCAGTACTAGGGCAGTTACTTTTCACGCTTTATGTTACCCTTGGGAAATATCATTAGGAAACACGGGGTTAGCTTTCACTGTTATGCTGATGATACTCAGCTCTATATTTCTTCACGGCCTGGTGAAACACACCAAATTGAGAAACTTATGGAATGCATAGTCGATATAAAAAACTGGATGACGAGTAATTTCTTACTACTAAATTCTGAAAAAACAGAGGTGTTAATTATCGGACCTAAAACCCCCACAAGTAATAACCTAGAACACTGTCTAACACTTGATGGCTGCTCTGTCGATTCTTCGTCATCAGTCAGGAACCTAGGTGTGCTATTTGATAGCAATCTCTCCTTTGACAGCCACATTTCTAGCATTTGTAAAACTGCATTTTTTCATCTTAAAAATATATCTAAACTGAGACCTATGCTCTCAATGTCAAATGCAGAAATATTAATTCATGCATTTATGACCTCAAGGTTAGATTATTGTAATGCTTTATTGGGTGGTTGTTCTGCATGCTTAATAAACAAACTACAGATGGTTCAAAATGCAGCAGCTAGAGTTCTTACTAGAACCAGGAAGTATGACCACATTTGCCCGGTTCGGTCAACACTGCACTGGCTCCCTACTAAACATCGTATAGATTTTAAAATCTTGTTAATTACTTATAAAGCCCTGAATGGTTTAGCTCCTCAGTACTTGGGTGAGCTCTTATCACATTATAGTCCTCCACGGCCGCTGCGTTCTCAATTCTGGCCATTTGATAATATCTAGAATATCAAAATATTTATATATTTATATTTATATTTATGCATTTAGCAGACGCTTTTATCCAAAGCGACTTACATTGCATTCAAGTTACAGTTTTTACATTTTATCAGCTCTTGCTTTCCCTGGGAATCGAACCCATGATCTTGGCGTTGCTAGCGCCATGTTCTACCATTTGAGCTACAGGAAAGCTGTAAATCAACTGCGGGCGGCAGATCTTTTTCCTATTTAGCGCCCAAACTCTGGAACAATCTACCAAACACTGTTCGGGAGGCAGACACACTCTCAGTTTAAATCTAGATTAAAGACCCATCTCTTTAACCTAGCTTACACATAACACACTAATACACTTCTAATATTCAAATCCGTTAAAGGATTGTTAGGCTGCATTAATTAGGTCAACCGGAACCGGGAACACTTCCCATAACACACGATGTACTTGTTACATCGTAAGAAGATTGACATCTACGCTAATATTAGTCTGTTTCTTTCTTATTCCGAGGTCACTGCAGTCACCAGATCAGATGGTGGATCAGCACCTAGAGACGACCTCTACAGTCCTGAACGTCAGCGGAGACCAGGACACCTAGATGAGCCCCAGAGACAGATCCCCAGTGAGGACCCCGCCACCTAGACAGGAAAAAAAAGCCATCGGGAAAAGACCACTGGAACCAGTTGAGCCCTTACAATCTGACTTTGCAGCAGTTGGAATTGAACTGCTGGGTCGTCTGGCCAGAGGAGAAATGGCCCCCCGACTGAGCCTGGTTTCTCCCAAGGTTTTTTTCTCCGTTCTGTCACCGATGGAGTTTTGGTTCCTTGCCACTGTCGCCTCTGGCTTGCTTAGTTGGGGACACTTCATTTCCAGCAATATCGTCGACTTGATTGAACAGAAACTTTTTGAACTGAACTGAGCTGGACGATGCCATCACTGAATTCAATAATGAAACGCCTTTAACTGAAAATTGAGTGTTTAATCTTGTCATTTTACATTATTGACACTATTTTCCTATTTTGATATTGTGCAGTTGCTTTGACACAATTTGTATTGTTAAAAGCACTATATAAATAAAGGTGACTTGACTTGACTTGAGTCCAAGTCCAAGATCGGGTACCCCAACTCTAACGGTGCCACACAGCACCTTCTCAATATAGAATCCAGCTGAATATAAACCAGTCTCCTGGACTTCACCTCTGAGCTTCCTACATACACATCATAACATTATTACATGATTCCTGTCTGCAAAACTCCTTCCACACTGATGACATAAAACAGTTCTCTCAAATAAATCCTTGTGTGTTGATCAAGATTGTTTTGAAAATATGCTGTGTAATCTTCTCATGTGACTGTTATGGCTTGATTTTTGAGTAAAACTTTTTCCACACTGTTGGCAGGTGAAGGGACTCTCTCCAGTGTGAATTCTGATATGGGCTTTAAGGCTTCCATGTAGATCGAAACTCTCTGCACACTGAGGGCATGTATGGGTTTTTTCTCTAGTGTGAATTGTCATGTGCCTGTTAAGGTTTCCTTTTTGGCTGAAACATTTTCCACACTGATGGCACACGTAACGTTTTTCTCCAGTGTGAATTCTCATGTGTCTATTAAAGAATCCTTTTTGAATGAATCTCATTCCACACAGTTGGCAGATAAAACGACTCCCTCTAGTGTGAATTCTCATGTGGACTTTAAGGGTTTCTTTTCGAGTAAAACTCTTTCCACACTGAAGACAGGAGTATGGCTTCACTCTAGTGTGAATTTGCATGTGCACTCTAAGGTTTCCTTTATTTGTGAAACTTTTTCCACACTGTTGGCAGGTGAAAGGCTTGTCTCCAGTGTGAATTCTCATGTGCACTTTAAGGTTTCCTTTATTTGTGAAACTTTTTCCACACTGTTGGCAGGTGAAAGGCTTCTCTCCAGTGTGAATTCTCATGTGGACTTTAAGGTTTCCTTTATATGTGAAACTTTTTCCACACTGTTGGCAGGTGTAAGGCTTGTCTCCAGTGTGAATTCTCATGTTTCCATGTTCATTGAAACTCTTTTCACAGTGAAAAGGGGTGAAATAACTTTCAGTTACTGTTTTGTGAGCTGTTTTCTGTGAGAAAGTCTCTTTAATCTTTGGCCAACTGAAAGATTCTTCTCCGGTTATAAAATCATGATGAGTCTCATATTGTTCTTTCTCTTCCGTTTCATTCGGTACTGTGCACTCCTCTTTCAGCAGCATGAGGTCTATGGTGAAAAAAGGCAAATGTAAGTTAGCCCAGTTTAATAGCACAAAGAAACAGACATCAAAACATGTACCAACATGTAAGCTAGAGAGTACATCCACTAATCTATTAAAGGAAGCGCTTCAGTCATGGGGATTGCGAGAGGAGCATCAAGTCTGCGTCACTACTGATAATGCCACAAACAACATCAGAACACTGCAACTAAACGACTGGACGAGCTTACAGTGTTTTGGGCATCGTCTTCATTTAGACATTGGTAAGTGTGTAATTAAATTACATTTATAATAATAATAATAGCAATTCATCTCTGTCTTTAAACTTAGTAACAAAACAATTTACAGTAAGGTTTAATTTGTTAACAGTTATCTACATTAAAGAACTAAAAATGAACTATACTTCTACAGCATTTATTAATCTTTGATCATTTTAATTTTAACATTTACTAATACATTACAACAAATATACTGATGCAAAACCTTATTGTCAGGGGCGCCGCTACGGTTTCTGGGCCCCCTGGATCATTCAGCTCGTTTCATTTCATGCAGATATTTTTTTATGTATACAGTAGTTTCACAAAACAGTCAGACCATTCTGTTTTTGCTTCAAATTTCGAAATTATACAATCTAATTTAGATTAAAAACTGCTCATGTTTCATGTATGCAGCATCTTTGTTTGGATCATGATTAAAATGCAGTGGTTACCTCTAATTTTAAATGGAAAGAGCACAGACAAAGCCTTGTTTTGTTTATATGAAGAGATTTCTTTTATTTTTGTTACTTATTTGATTTGGAGCTTGTTTTAAAATTTCAATTTAGTTTTGTTATTTACATTTACATTTTGTTATTTAGCAGAGGCTTTTATCCAAAGCGACTTACAAATGAGGAGAATAGAAGCAATCAAATCCAACAAAAAAGCAATGATATGCAAGTGCTATATTAATATATTATTATAGTGTTATATTTCAATTTCACAAAGAAACATGCTGCATTTTGTCCAAGCAATAATAAAAGGTCATTTAATTTTTAATTTGTCTTAAATCTAATTTTGTAAAAAAAAAAAAAAGGTGAATCGAATCGGGAGTTAAGTGAATCGTTACATCCCTACCGAAGGTCCAACAAGATGGGCCTCCAGGCAACAAATAATCACAAGGGTCATAGAGCAGGAGAAAGCTCTAACATGTCCTGCAAGCTGACAAATGGGCTTTTCACACTGCGCTTAACCCCAGGTTATCGTCGTTCTAAACACCGCTTTTAACCCCGGGTAAAAACACGTTTCACCAGTGGTGGACGAAGTACACAAATCAAGTACTTGAGTAAAAGTACAGATACGTATAATAAAATATTACTCCAGTAAAAGTACTGCTTTTTCAATTTTACTCGAGTGAAAGTACAAAAGTACTCGATTTTTTATGTACTTAAGTAAAAAAGTACTGATAGATAGATTTATTTTGCAATTTTATATAGACTATTTACATAAATTTTATATTAGCACATTTTTATAATCCTACTGCCCAAAATACCTGGGATTTTCCCCAAATAACCACTATATGGATATATATTTTGTTGTTGATATGGACTATGTTGATGAGAGTGATGTAGTAATGTTCACTGTGAAGCTTACTCTGCCATGCACCTGAGAGAAAATTTGACCATCTAATTTTCACCAGTAAGAAAAAAGTGTTTTAATACTTCTTGTTTTGCAGAACGTCACAGTTATGACATGAGAATAAGGCCTGAAATTAGGAAGAACATTTTAAGGAAAATATAATTATATTTTCATAATGATTTTTTTCTTCTCAAACCTTGTCTGTGGTGTAAAAACACCCCTGGTCAAATGCCCCCAGAGGGAATCACTTCCCACTTTGATAATTACTGTAGTTATGTTCTGAACATCACATCTTTTCTTTTTACCTCAGATGTAATCTATCTACAACCCCAAATCAGAAAAAGTTGGGACAGTATGGAAATCGCAAATAAAAAAAGAAAGTAGTGATTTCTAAATTTACTTTGACTTGTATTTCATTGCAGACAATATGAACACAAAATATTTCATGTTTTGTCTGGTCAACTTCATGTCATTTGTAAATATACATCCTTTCCTGTCATTCAGACCTGCAACACATTCCAAAAAAAGTTGGGACAGTAAAGCATTTACCACTTTGTAATGTTGCCATTCCTTTTCACAACACTTAAAAGACGTTTAGGGACTGAAGACACCAAGTGATGAAGTGTTTCAGGTGTAATTTTTTTCCATTCTTCCTGCAAACAAGTCTTAAGGTGGGCAACAGTACGGGGTCTTCGTTGTCGCATTTTGCACTTCAAAATGCGCCACACATTCTCTATTGGAGACAGGTCGGGACTGCAGGCAGGCCAGTCAAGTACCCGTACCCTCTTCCTCCGCAGCCAGGACTTTGTAATGTGTGCAGAATGTGGTTTTGCATTGTCTTGTTGAAATATGCATGGACGTCCCTGGAAAAGATGTCTTCTTGAAGGCAGCATATTGTGCTCCAAAATCTCTATGTACTTTTCAGCATTAATGGTGCCATCACAGAAGTGCAAGTTACCTTTGCCAAGGGCACTGACACAACCCCATACCATGACAGACCCTGGCTTTTGGACTTGTTGCTGGTAACAGTCTGGATGATCCTTTTCTTCTTTGGTCCAGAGCACACAGCGTCCATTCCTCCCAAAAAATACCTGAAATACTGATTCATCTGACCACAGTACACGTTTCCACTGTGTGATGGTCCATCCCAGATGCCTCCGAGCCCAGAGAAGTCGACGGCGCTTCTGGACACTGTTAACATAGGGTTTCCTTTTGGCACAGTACAGTTTTAACTGACATTTGTGGATGTAACTACGTATTGTGGTACTTAACAAAGGTTTGCCAAAGTAGTCCTCCTGAGCCCATGTGGTGATATCGCTTATAGATGAATGACGATTCTTGATGCAGTGCCGCCTGAGGGATCGGAGATCACGGTTGTTCAGCTTAGGCTTGCGCCCAAGTCCTTTACGCACTGAAATTCCTCCAGATTCCTTGAATCTTTTAATTATGTTATGCACTGTTGAAGGTGAAATATCCAAATCTCTTCCTATCTTTCTTTGAGGAACATTGTTTTTAAACATTTCAATAATTTTCTCACGTATTTGTTGGCAAACTGGCGATCCTCGGCCCATCTTTGCTCCTAAAGGACTAGACCTTTCTTGGATGCTGCTTTTGTACCAAATCATAATTACAATCACCTGTTGACATCAACTGTTTCAAATCGCATCATTATTTAACCAATTTACCTCATTACTAGCCCTAAATTGCTCCTGTCCCAACTTTTTTTGGAATGTGTTGCAGGTCTGAATGACAGGAAGGGATGTATATTTACAAATGACATGAAGTTGACCAGACAAAACATGAAATATTTTGTGTTCATATTGTCTGCAATGAAATACAAGTCAAAGTAAATTTAGAAATCACTACTTTCTTTTTTTATTTGCATTTTCCATACTTTCCCAACTTTTTCTGATTTGGGGTTGTAGGTGGTTGAATAAAAATATGTTCAAGGTTCAAGGTTCTTTATTATTTGTCACATACACAATCAGTAGTAAATTTCAGTAGTGAAATGTAGGTCAGGACAGGTCCGCTCAATGGACAGTGCAAAAAAATATAGGTAAGATAAAAAATATGAAAAAAAAGATAAAATAAAAATAAAATAAGGAGTAAAATGTGCAATGAAATAAAATAAAATGTGCAATACAGTCTACTGTGGATTTAATAAATATTAATATAAACAGGGATGTGCAAGAGGAATGTGCAAAACAGGATGTACCGGGTATGTACACATAGCAGCAATGCGGATGATGGAGAATAATTAATGTTTTTACAGTTTATTAGATTGAGTCCTGTAGATGTTATGATACTGAGTTTAGGAGCCTGATGGCCTGAGGGAAGAAGCTCCTCCTCAATCTCTCAGTTTTTGCCATCATGATCCTGAAGCGCTTGCCAGATGGCAGCAGAGTGAAAAACCGGTTACCGGGGTGATTTGAGTCCTTGATTATTTTTGCTGCTCTGCTTTTGCAGCGTTTGAGGTAGATGTCCTCATTTGGACTTTATATCTAAAAATGTCCTCAACTTAGCACCAGCAAGCTTGTTAGCTAGACAGTTAGCATCAGGTAACAATATTTACTTATTTTCAGTATGGTTAAGAATAAACATTCATATCAGTCTACTCGGCTAGTTGATCTAAACAATATAAAAACAGACATCACATAGGGCTAAATGCGTAGCATTTTTATAAAACTGCTAATGTTACAGCAGCGGGGAATATGAACGTGCATGAGTTATTTTATTTAATCTGTGTTATTTTAATGTTTCGTTTTTTGACCTAAAACAGAGACAGTGACATTGATCTGTCTGCATTCAAGCATTTCACTGGGCTTAAATAGATCACCCTTTACAGCAGATTTAGTTCACAAACAACTGACAGTTTTGAGCTAAATATGATTTTCAGTTACTATAATTAATCCTAAAATTCGACATTAGTAACTTACTTTTTGCAGCATTAGTCGCACGCGCTCACGATATCTCCCGGTTGTTTACTTGTGAGTTCAGTTCACTGAAGACTCGTTCTAAACGGATCATTTGAATCAGTGAGTTTTCGACTCGAGAACAGCTGCAATCGGATCATTCCAATTCATGAATGAATCGTTTGGTGTGATTTGCGAAACGATTTAACGGGTTCATTGAAAATAATCAGTTTGTTCATGAATAAACCACCACTTCTGCGTCTCGGAGCACGTGATGTATTATAAGGAGTAACGATATGTTTTATGAAATGTAGTGAAGTAAAAAGTACGATCTTATGCTTTGGAATGTAGTGAAGTAAAAGTTACTCAAAATAAAACTACTCCAGTAAAGTACAGATACTTGAAAAATTTACTTAAGTACAGTAACAAATTATTTTTACTTCGTTACTGACCACCACTGCGTTTCACACCTGTAATTTGAAAGCGTTGTTAGCACCGCATTTTACCCAGGGTTATGAAACCCTGCTCCGGAGCAAGGTTAGCACAGCATTTGTGGTGTTAACCCTGCATTGCGGTGCTAAGTTTGTTCAGTGTGAAACGGAGCAGTGTTTGCTTGTTGCTGCTGGACGCTTGGCAACAGACAGCCAATCAGAAATTGAGCATCGAGGCTCATGTCACGTCAGTAACAGGTAACGTGCGTCGTGTAAACTGCAGCCGGTGAGAAGAAATATCAAAAGACAGAAAACGTGTGAACTGGAGTGAATAGGAGACGGTATTATTCTTACGCTACTGTACAAGTAAACACTAACGTTAGTCTCTCCACACTTAAAAGAAATATTCACATACTTTGCTCCTTGTTTTCTTTCTTTTGTACTTTTGTCTTTGTTTTCTTGCCTTTGTGCGTCTCATGAGGCTGTTCACATGTCGCGCCTAAAAACGTGTTTAAAACGCTAAGCGCGCCGCTTTCTCCTTTCCAAACAAAGCGCTCTGTAGCTTGCGCTCCCATGGTGTCTGCCATTGCTAAGCAACCATGACCTGCACTCTTCATGAAGACGCAGAAGTTTCAGCAAAGGATAAATTGATTTCCAGCACTAAATCGCTTGCAGTAGCTCTGCTACTAAATTTATATAAAAATGGCTATCCCTGCCTGTACAGCTATGATCAGCTGTTCCTCAATCTTCGCTGATCTAAAGACATAAGCGGAGACATTGTTTTTAATAACTGGCAAGATGCGGGAAAAGCCATGTAAACAGGTTGCCTGCTGTTCGTCCAATCAGTGACAGTGACACCGCAAATATGCAAATAAGTGCGTTAACCCGGGGTTTAGGAATGTACAGTGTGAAATGTCTGATAATGAATACCCAGGGTTAACGGTTAATACCAGGTATAGTATGAGCAGTGTGAAACGTGATTACAGATAACCCAGGATTCTGCTTATCCGGGGTTTAGGATGACCCAGGGTTAACAATTTCAAGTGCGAAAAGCCCTAAAAAAACCCAGACATTTAGCTCTAACATGGCAGGACATGGATGTTCTTGAGTCTGAACAAAGCATTAAAGTTGCCCCTATTATGCCATTTTTAAGGTTGCTAATATTGTTTTATAAGTCTCCTAAAACAGGTTTACATGCATCCAATGTCAAAAAACATTGGATGCATAAATTCCTAAATGACTCGTGCGAAGCAGTTCAAAGAATCAGTCTCTCTAAACCCCTCCTTTCCGTGAGCCCTCGCTGCTGTAATTGGTCAGATGGCGCAGTCCTTTGTGATTGGTCTACCGCGTACAGCGCAAATGACAGCCATGGGCGGACATTATGCAAATGTGTTACTTCGTGACGTACAGCCGTAACAGAATACGATTCAAATTCCTAAAGACTCGTTTAGGCGACTGAGAGTTGACTCTTTTTTTTGATAGACAATAACTTTATATATCATGCACGTTCGGCTTCACAACTTTGCATAAAGTTTATGTTCACATATGGCTACATGACACACTGCATGAAAGGTAATATTCGAAAAGGCATAATAGGGGCACTTTAAGCCATCTTGGGGAGTTCACAAACCCCTTTTCCACCAACACAGTTTGAGTGCTAGTTCGGCGCCAGAGCCTAGTTTCAAATTGGTTCTTTGTCTTTCGACACCCAAAGCACCAGCTCCGAACCAGGAAAAGTGGTTCGTAAGTAGCACCAAAACATTGCTGGGCTAGATGTAAGAACCGCTTGTGTCAGGGGCTGGGGTTACCGTGTCCAACAAAATACTTTTGACCACCATATTTGAAATAACAGCTAAACACGAACGCGTTTGGATGCCAATGTAGGTTCTTAAAGCCATGAACATCAATGACACCAATTGTTGATGGTGTTTAGGCTTGTTCGAGATGGCGCCAGGCGGATTGCGGGAGCGACTGGAAGGAAGACAGCTCTTTATGCTTTTGGATCATTCCCGAGGAGTCTCGGTATCATGTACCGATCGGTCCGCCTGGCGCCGATGCATCCCGAACAAGCCCGTTGTGTTTGGCTCTGCCATGCTAGCGTTGCGAGGGGAAATGAGATGTATTCTGATGATGTATTCAGTGATGTAAGACCTGGCTCTGTGGTGGCTCTTTAGCAAGTGGAAAGGCAAACCATTATTAGAAGGCTCACCAGTTGAAACAACTAGGAACCAGCAATAGCACTGGCTCTGAACTAGTACCTGGTTCATGCTGGTGGAAAAGGTTTATCAATGAGAAGGTTCTTAAGTTTCAGGATGACGATACCCAGCTCAGCAAGGACATCAAGGTGAGAATTCTTGACTATCTGAATGAGAAATATGCAGACCAATCCAGCCAGAAGCTGCTTGACATGGCATCCCTTCTCAACATGTAGTTTAAAACTACATACATACAAGCAGAGAGAGTAGACAACATGAAGGCCAAAGCTGCAGCAGAGATGGCAAGTCTTGCAGCTGAACAAAGTATGCCTGCAGAGGGAGTCTCAAGGCCCCAATATACTTCAAACAAAATCGAAGAATGAACGTCATTTCAAACAAAATCAGGCCGAAACTAAGTTCATACTGACAGTTCGAAACAGCTCACCAAAGTGAACTTTCTGGAGGAGCCATGAAAAGAATGACAGAGTGGAGCTATAAGGCGGCAAGAAACCAAAAACGTGCCTTAACCCTCTTGGGCATGGAGTTCACCAGAGCTTCACAGGTTGCCACTGGAGTCCTCTTCCACTCCTCCATGACGACATCACAGAGCTGGTGGATGTTAGAGACCTTGCGCTCCTCCACCTTCCATTTGAGGATGTCCATCACCTTTACCCTCAGCTTCTTTAGCAAGGCAGTGGTCGTCTTGGAGGTGTGGGGTCGTTATCATGTTGGAATACTGCCCTGCAGCCCAGTCTCTGCTTCAGTATGTCACAGTACATGTTGACATTCATGGTTCCCTCAATGAACTGTAGCTCCCCAGTGCCGGCAGCACTCATGCAGGCCCAGACCATGACACTCCCACCACTATGCTTGACTGTAGGCAAGACAGACTTGTCTTTGTACTCCTCACCTGGTTGCCGCCACACACGCTTGACACCATCTGAACCAAATAAATTTATCTTGGTCTCATCAGACCACAGGACATGGTTCCAGTAATCCATGTCCTTAGTCTGCTTGTCTTCAGCAAACTGTTTGCGGGCTTTCTTGTGCATCATCTTTAGAAGAGGCATCCTTCTGGGACGACAGCCATGCAGAACAATTTGATGCAGTGTGCGGTGAATGGTCTGAGCACTGACAGGCTGAACCCCCTTCCCTTCAACCTCTGCAGCAATGCTGACAGCAGTCATACGTCTATTTCCCAAACACAACCTCTGGATATGACGCTGAGCAAGTGCACTCAACTTCTTTAGTCGACCATGGTGAGGCCTGTTCTGAGTGGAACCGGTCCTGTTAAACCGCTGTATGGTCTTGGCCACCATGCTGCAGCTCAGTTTCAGGGTCTTGGCAAACTTCTTATAGCCTATGCCATCTTTATGTAGAGCAACAATTCTTTTTTTCAGATCCTCAGAGAGTTCCTTGCCATGAGGTGCCATGTTGAACTTCCAGTGACCAGTATGAGAGAGTGAGAGCGATAACGCCAAATTTAATACACCTGCTCCCCATTCACACCTGAGACCTTGTAACACTAACGAGTCACATGACACCGGGGAGAGAAAATGGCTAATAGGGCCCAATTTGGACATTTTCACTTAGGGGTGTACTCACTTTTGTGCCCAGCGGTTTAGACATTAATGGCTGTGTGTTGAGTTATTTTGAGGGGACAGCAAATTTACACTGTTATACAAGCTGTACACTCACTACTTTACATTGTAGCAAAGTGTCATTTCTTCAGTGTTGTCACATGAAAAGATATAAAATATTTACAAAAATGTGAGGGGTGTACTCACTTCTGTGAGATACTGTATATATATATATATATATATATATATATATATATATATATATATATATATATATATATATATAAAAGGGTTGGCACGGTATGCGTACTGAACCGTACGGTTCACAGGGCAAATTCCAAATGGAAGTGATCATCCCTATCTCCTTGGAGTGGGGACTTTGGAGTGAACAGGGCACGTGCGTGCCATTATGTAGTCATTTGGAATGCACTTGGGAAAGGGAGCAATCTAATCATCCTCAGCTGGGATGTTCCCGTGACAACGCAGCACGGTGTGCTTCAGCAGATTTGCTGACGGATATCGGCATAAAAAAATATACATTTTATATTTTAAAAAGTTGTATACATATAAATTTTTATATATTATATAGCAAAAAACTTTAAAAACACTAAAATGTGAACTGTATGTTCATTTGCAACAGTTATGCTAACAACAATAAAAAGACATATGACATTAAAACAGCGACATCTACAGACGCACACCATGCTGCGTTGTCACGGGAACATCCCAGCTGAAGATAATAAAATAAAACACTATATAGTTTGATTCCTATTAAAGGAACTGTATTCAAATTTTTCAGTCAAGTGTAGCGAGTGATTTTTCTTGTTGTATTTTGTTGTTTTATTAATTAAAGTCCCCCTGTAGTGAAAATCAAGTTCATGTTGTTTATTTGTCTATGTGCTGTTTTTAATTTGCTTTTAGACAAACCATGTGCCAATCCATTAATCAACACCATTACAGAGTATTTTCTCCTTAAAACTGTAGTTTCCCAAAGTCCCAGAAATGCGGTTTGAAACAGCCCTCATCACAAAATTCAATAACCAATCACGTCAAGGGATAGATTCCTATCATTAGCATATCCCTCTCTCCATTTATACCGGGTGTATCTCACTTGTGCTTAAAAGTGAAGCTGCGGACTCTTTGATCGCCCCGTGGTGGCTGGCTGCAGTACAGGTCATAAACCCCGCCCTCTCCATGTAAACGAATGGGACTTCAGTCAAAATAAAAAAATTAATTACACTTCCAATAAAATTTTCCGAAATATGGTTTTGGTCATTTAAGGTAGCTGTCATCACGCTGATATATGTTCAATTGTTCGTTTTTGTGATAAGTTTGATTTTAGCTAGTAATCTGATGCTATAAAAACGGGGCGTGTCGTTATGGTTGATTGGGTCTGTGGGAGTTTGGGCGGGAGTTTGATTCCGTGGCTCCAACTCACGACTCTACTGCACATACTCTGGGTCCAAACGAACGTCTACTGTGCAGACTCGGGCTCTAAATGACGTCATTTACTCAAGATGGCAGCGGCCATACTGAGATGTATTCGCTTCACTTTTCTATAGTGCAGTGAAGACTTTTTTACAGCCTATGATTTATACAAACATGGCGCACATAGAGATCATAGCATAGAGATTGCATGCAAAATATGCAGATTACCAGCACAAAACCATTAATAAAATATAGCTGCAAGCAGCAATGGCAGGCCCAAGCCGTCAGTGCAAACGACACCCCGGTGGCATCAGGAAAACGGTGCCCAGCGGGCACATGCATTACCAACCCTGTGGCAGTCGGGTTTTAAGGGATACAGCAATTAAATGGTTAATCCAAACATCAACTCTGTGAAACACACACAGAACAGTATGTAAAAGTTTGGTAACACTTTACAATAAAGTTTCAGTTTTTACCATTAACTATATAATTAACATGAACGGAAAGTATATAGTATTTATTAATGTTAGTTAATATTCAAAACTTAAACATTACACTGCGTTCCAAATTATTATGCAAATTGGATTTAAGTGTCAAACATTTAATTTTTTATTTTTCAATTAAACTCATGGATGGTATTTTGTCTCAAGTTCAAGTTCATTTTACAACCCCAAATCAGAAAAAGTTGGGACAGTATGGAAAATGCAAATAAAAAAAGAAAGTACTTTGACTTGTATTTCATTGCAGACAATATGAACACAAACTATTTCATGTTTTGTCTGGTCAACTTCATGTCATTTGTAAATATACATCCTTTCCTGTCATTCAGACCTGCAACACATTCCAAAAAAAGTTGGGACAGGAGCAATTTAGGGCTAGTAATGAGGTAAATTGGTTAAATAATGATGTGATTTGAAACTGTTGATGTCAACAGGTGATTGTAATTATGATTTGGTACAAAAGCAGCATCCACGAAAGGTCTAGTCCTTTAGGAGCAAAGATGGGCCGAGGATCGCCAGTTTGCCAACAAATACGTGAGAAAATTATTGAAATGTTTAAAAACAATGTTCCTCAAAGAAAGATAGGAAGAGATTTGGATATTTCACCTTCAACAGTGCATAACATAATTAAAAGATTCAAGGAATCTGGAGGAATTTCAGTGCGTAAAGGACAAGGGCGCAAGCCTAAGCTGAACAACCGTGATCTCCGATCCCTCAGGCGGCATTGCATCAAGAATCGTCATTCATCTATAAGCGGTATCATCACATGGGCTCAGGACTACTTTGGCAAACCTTTGTCAAGTACCACAATACGTAGTTACATCAAAAAATGCCAGTTAAAACTGTACTGTGCCAAAAGGAAGCCCTATGTTAACAGTGTCCAGAAGCGCCGTCGACTTCTCTGGGCTCGGAGGCATCTGGGATGGACCATCACACAGTGGAAACGTGTACTGTGGTCAGATGAATCAGTATTTCAGGTATTTTTTGGGAGGAATGGACGCCGTGTGCTCCGGACCAAAGAAGAAAAGGATCATCTAGACTGTTACCAGCAACAAGTCCAAAAGCCAGGGTCTGTCATGGTATGGGGTTGTGTCAGTGCCCTTGGCAAAGGTAACTTGCACTTCTGTGATGGCACCATTAATGCTGAAAAGTACATAAAGATTTTGGAGCACAATATGCTGCCTTCAAGAAGACATCTTTTCCAGGGACGTCCATGCATATTTCAACAAGACAATGCAAAACCACATTCTACACACATTACAAAGTCCTGGCTGCGGAGGAAGAGGGTACGGGTACTTGACTGGCCTGCCTGCAGTCACGACCTGTCTCCAATAGAGAATGTGTGGCGCATTTTGAAGCGCAAAACGCGACAACGAAGACCCCGTACTGTTGCCCACCTTAAGACTTGTTTGCAGGAAGAATGGGACAAAATTACACCTGAAACACTTCATCACTTGGTGTCTTCAGTCCCTAAACATCTTTTAAGTGTTGTGAAAAGGAATGGCAACATTACAAAGTGGTAAATGCTTTACTGTCCCAACTTTTTTTGGAATGTGTTGCAGGTCTGAATGGCAGGAAAGGATGTATATTTACAAATGACATGAAGTTGACCAGACAAAACATGAAATATTTTGTGTTCATATTGTCTGCAATGAAATACAAGTCAAAGTAAATTTAGAAATCACTACTTTCTTTTTTTATTTGCGTTTTCCATACTGTCCCAACTTTTTCTGATTTGGGGTTGTATTTGTATAGCACATTTACAACAGCCACTCGGCTGACCAAAGTGCTTTACAGGAGAGAAAATTTATAAAAACATACACAGAAAACAAGCCAGATAAAAAGAACAACCCATTTTGAAATTACAGTAAACAGTAATCAATACACTAAGGAAAACAAATAGGTTTTTAGCAGGGACTTAAAAACAGACAGGGAAGGGGCCATTCTAATCTCTAAAGGTAGGGTATTCCAAAGACGTGGCCCTGCCACCGCAAATGCACGCTCACTGCATGGATCACTGAAATCAATCACAGACACCTGTGATAATTAGTTTGCCAGGTGAGCGCAATTAAAGGAAAACTACTTAAGAAGGACGTTCCACATTATTATGCAGGCCACAAGTTTCAAGCAATATGGGAAAGAAAAAGGATCTCTCTGCTGCCGAAAAGCATCAAATAGTGCAATGCCTTGGACAAGGTATGAAAACATTAGATATTTCACGAAAACTTAAGCGTGATCATCATACTGTGAAGAGATTTGTGGCTGATTCAGAGCACAGACGGGTTCGTGCAGATAAAGGCAGAATGAGGAAGGTTTCTGCCAGACAAATTCATCGGATTAAAAGAGCAGCTGCTAAAATGCCATTACAAAGCAGCAAACAGGTATTTGAAGCTGCTGGTGCCTCTGGAGTCCCGCAAACCTCAAGGTGTAGGATCCTCCAGAGGCTTGCAGTTGTGCATAAACCTACTATTCGGCCATCCCTAACCAATGCTCACAAGCAGAAACGGTTGCAGTGGGCCCACACATACATGAAGACTAATTTTCAAACAGTCATGTTTACTGATGAGTGCCGTGCAACCCTGGATGGTCCAGATGGATGGAGTAGTGGATGGTTGGTGGATGGCCACCATGTCCCAACAAGGCTGCGACGTCAGCAAGGAGGTGATGGAATCATGGGGAGAGAGCTGGTAGGCCCCTTTAGGGTCCCTGAAGGTGTGAAAATGACCTTGGCAAAATATATAGAGTTTCTAACTGACCACTTTCTTCTATGGTACAAAAAGAAGAACCGTGCCTTCCGTAGCAAAATCATCTTCATGCATGACAATGCACCATCTCATGCTGCAAAGAATACCTCTGTGTCATTGGCTGCTATGGGCATAAAAGGAGAGGTGTGGTGTGGCCACCATCCTCCCCTGACCTCAACCCTATTGAGAACCTTTGGAGCATCCTCAAGCGAAAGATCTATGAGGGTGGGAGGCAGTTAGCATCAAAACAGCAGCTCTGGGAGGCTATTCTGACATCCTGCAAAGAAATTCAAGCAGAAACTCTCCAAAAACTCACAAGTTCAATGGATGCAAGAATTGTGAAGGTGATATCAAAGAAGGGATCCTATGTTAACATGTAACTTGCCCTGTTAGGATGTTTTTGATTAAAATAGCTTTTGATTTCAGTAAATATGACCTCCTAATGCTGCAAATTCAACAAATTACCATTTTCAGTTCTTTACAACCGATAAAATGTTTTCAAACTCTGTTGTGCATAATAATTTGGAACAGTGCATTTGAGTTTTTCATTTTTTAAATAAATACTATCATTGGGAGGTTTGTTCAATAAAATTCGAATTATACCCTAACGGTTGATGACTTGAAAATTATACCGACTGTCATTTGCATCGACTAATTAGGAAAATCAGAGAAAGATATAATTTGCATAATAATTTGGAACGCAGTGTAGTAAAGTTTAAATTTTTGTCTGTTAACATTAGTTAATGCACTGTGAATTAACATGAACATTTTGATTAACTAATATCAATAAACATTAATAAATGCTGTGAAAATATATTTTTCAATGTTAGTTAATGCATTTACTAATGTTAACAAATTAAACATTATTATAGTGTTACCAAAACTTTTAATGATTTAAGCATTTTTTTAAAGATTTACTTTTACATGAACTAACATGAAGAATTTATACTAACACAAAAAATAAAGTAAAAATATATTGTTCATATTTAGTTTGTTAGTTGTGAATTAACCAATGTTAAAAAACTATTTAACTGTTAATTAACATCAACAATAATTATATACCACTTATTAATGTTAGTTAATATTAAGTCCGAAATGTATTAATACATTATTAAAATTTAAAGTTGCATCTTTTGAACATGACTATTTTTCTAACATTAAAAAGATTAATAAATGCTGTAAAAAAAAGTTTTGTTCATTGTTAGTTCATACTATCAATGAAGAATTAACATGCTGTAAAAATATATTGTCAATTGTTCATGTTAGTTAATGCATTCCCTAATGTTAACAAATGAGACCTTATTATAAAGTGTTATCAAAACCTTTAATGATTTATAAGCATTGTTTAACGATTTTATTGATCTAAGCGTTTGTGAAATATTTTTGCCTTTATTACAGCTTAGTCTGCATCTGTCAGCTGAACTGTTTTACTGTTACTTTTAAACCATCAAAATTTTAAACAGACCCTCTCTCTCTCTCCCACACTCTCAACCCACAGTCAACACAGTCACCCCCCCCCCCCACCCCCACCCCCCACACAGACAGAAGCAGAGTGACATCAGATGTCTGATAGTTTTTTAAATTGTCTGCTATCCAGTGTATTGTAAATTCATGGAATTAATCACATTTCCTCAGAACGACTTGTTCTGTGTATGTAATTTTTTATGAAGTGTTTGGAAGCTGCGGTTTAAAGATACAAGAAAATTACTGCTATCTTTTGTTACTGTTACTTTAGTAAATCACCATCGCCACACCGTTCAAGATATCTTAAATCCGTTCACAATTTAACATCTTGAGTATATTGGCATCATGTTGACAAAGTTTGGTGTGAACTACCTGTTTCTGCTGGGAGGAGTATGAATTTATTTACACCCTGATTTAGCAAAAAACCCACATTAAAATAAAAATAGCCGACTTCCTGTTGGTCATAGCTAATGACTGTAAATTAGAAAGTTGTCTGACTTTGGAAAAAAAAAAAATAAAATCCTAAAGGAAATCAATAGGGCCCTGCGCCTTACTGGCTTGGGCCCTAATAATCCTTAGAAGAACAAGAGGGCCCTGCGCCTTAGTGGCTTGGGCCCTAATTATCCTTAGGGGATCAAGTTTATTACTTGATTCGGTTTATTATTATTATCCAAAATGAATGGAGAATTTTGAGGGCCTAAACATGCTTGAAAACTCATGAAACTTTGCACACGCATCAGAACTGGTGAAAATTTACATCTGATATGGGCTTCAGAATTAGGTCTGGCAAAATGGCTCGATACACACCTATACACATGTAGGTAGACATGTAGCATCCCAATACCTACAAAAAAGTCTCTTGGAGCAAAATCTGAAACCCAACAAGAAGTACTTAGAATTTTCTCTGCAAATGTTCTGCCGTTTTTGCCATTTTCAGGTGTTGTATTTTAACAAACTCCTTCTAGAGATTTAATTGGATCAACACCAAATTTGGTCAGACTAATCTAAATCCCTTTTTGATGTTAAATTGCGAAGATCTTGAGTTTTTGTTGAAGGGCATGTCCGTGGCAACCTGACAAATTTTTATGTTTCACCAGAGATTATCTTACTATAGGGAGATAAGAAGGTCTGTATTACTTACTATTGGAGAAAGCGTAACGGCTAACTTGGATCACGTGTGCCGTAATAACCAATCAAATTACAGCCTTGACGTCAATGAACTTCAGTCAGAGTTGTGTGACACGGATACCATAGGAATGAATGAGAAGTGCCGTAAGCTGAATCCCACCTGTCGCAAAAAGTCAGTGACTTCTCTTATAAAATGGCTTTTTTTTTTTTCATGGTAAACTCTAAAAATAGTTCAATCCAAAAGTATTGCTTAGTGTAAACCATGTTGAAGATTAGCAAATAGGCTGTCGATTCATTAAATCAGCCATTTCCTCTAAAAAGCTGTTTATTCAGCATAGCGAAGCCTCTCCTCCACTGACATCCATAAAAAAAAAAAAACACCTTTCCCACATACTGCCAGACCGTAAGCATTAGTTTTAGCCGTCCGTTATGCTTTTTCAGCTAATGGTTGCAGGCTTGCATTCTAGTGGCTTTGAAGTTGTTATAACTCATGCAGTAACTCAAATAAACGGGCTGCTTTTCACCAAATTAACTCTTAGATATTACTAATGAAAAAAATAATAGACGGGGTGTATGCAAAACAAATGACAATGTTTATACGATGCATTGAGAAGGAGGCCAAACTACACTCAATGGACAAGTGATGCCGACATAATTATGGTCCACGGCACTGGCTCAGATTCTGTCTGAAGTACAATTTTTTTGTGACTGTATGCAGTTCTCAAGTTAGAAAAGCCGTTCAGTTCCCACTTTAAGTGAACCATAGTTCCCAGTAAATCCACAAGATGGATGGAAATGCTGATGCTGTAAAAGGATGGCAGATGTAAACGTGACAAAACAGAAAACTTTTTTAATCTTATGTTTAACTTTAAAAATAATTTGGCTTATTTTCTTTCTTGAGTTAATGGCTCCGTAATTGATTTTTTTTTTTTTTTTTTTGTGGTCTGGAGCTTTGACAAGTATCTTAATATGCTGAAAGTAAGGCACATTTACTTGAGATGCAAATGTAAAATGAGGTCTTGAGAAACTAAACCTATTGAAGAGAGTATTTTTTTTCCATTTCATTTTATTTTATTTAGAAAGCACAATAAAACAACAATGGTTGACCATTGTGCTGAACAATATAGTTTAAAAGGAATCAAAAATACATAAAATTGTAAAAACAAAACAAACAAATAATAATCTGAAATAATAAACTCCTGTTGGCTCATACACTAAAAGCCCTCTCAAAGAGGTAGGCTTTAAGCCTGGTTTTAAAAAGTGATTCTGTTGCAATTGTTCTAATTGAGACTGGAAGGCTGTTCCACAGTTTAGGGCCGGCTATGGCAAAAGCCCGGTCACTTTTTTTCTTCAGCCTAGATCTAGGGACCAATAAAAAATTCTGATTCGATGACCTTAAACATCTAGCTGGACTGTGTAAGCTCAAAAGTTCAGAAAGATATGAAGGTGCCAGTCCATTCAAAACCTTAAAAACAAAAAAAGTAAAATTAAAAGGTGGATCTCAAAATCATGCAAAAGATGCTGGAAAACTTTGAGATCCACCTTTTCACACTGAGGACAATTGAGGGACTCAAACACAACCATTAAAAAAGGTTCAAACGTTCACTGATGCTCCAGAAGGAAACACGATACATTAAGAGCCGGGGTTGAAAACTTTTGAACAGGATGAACATTTTTCTTATTTCAGTAATTCAACTCAAATTGTGAAACTTGTGTATTAAATAAATTCAATTCACACATACTGAAGTAGTTTGTCTTTGGTTCTTTTAATTGTGACGATTTAGGCTCACATTTAATAAAAACCCACCAATTCACTATCTCAACAAATTAGAATACTTGTTAAGGCCAATAAAAAAACATTTTTAGTGAATTGTTGGCCTTCTGGAAAGTATGTTCATTTACTGTATATGTACTCAATACTTGGTAGGGGCTCCTTTTGCTTTAATTACTGCCTCAATTCGGCGTGGCATGGAGGTGATCAGTTTGTGGCACTGCTGAAGTGGTATGGAAGCCCAGGTTTCTTTGATAGCGGCCTTCAGCTCATCTGCATTGTTGGGGCTGGTGTCTCTCATCTTCCTCTTGACAATACCTCATAGATTCTCAATGGGGTTCAGGTCAGGCGAGTTTGCTGGCCAATCAAGCCCAGTAACACCATGGTCATTGAACCAGCTTTTGGTACATTTGACAGTGTGGGCAGGTGCCAAGTCCTGCTGGAAAATGAAATCTGCATCTCCATAAAGCTTGTCAGCAGAAGGAAGAATGAAGTGCTCTAAAAATTTCCTGGTAGATGGCTGCGTTGACTGTGGACTTCAGAAAAAAGTGGACCAACAACAGCAGATAACATGGCAGCCCAAATCATCACTGACTGTGGAAACTTCACACTGGACTTCAAGCAACATGGATTCTGTGCCTCTCCACTCTTCCTCCAGACTCTGGGACCTTGAAATGAAAATTTACTTTCATCTGAAAAGAGGACTTTGGACCACTGAGTTCTTTTTCGCCACAGCCCAGGTAAGACGCTTCTGACGTTGTCTCTGGTTCAGATGTGGCTTGGTAGCCCTTTTCCTGAAGAAGTCCGAGCGTCGTGACTCTTGATGCACTGACTCCAGCTTCAGTCCACTCCTTGTGAAGCTCTCACAAGTGTTTGTATCAGCTTTGCTTGACAGTATTCTCAAGCTTGCGGTCATCCCTGTTGCTTGTGCACCTTTTCCTACCAAAATTCTTCCTTCCAGTCAACTTTGCATTTAATATGCTTTGATACAGCACTCTGTAAACAGCCACACCTTTCAGTAATGACCCTCTGTGACTTACCCTCTTTGTGGAGGGTGTCCATGTTCGTCTTCTGGACCATTGCCAAGTCAGCGGTCTTCTCCATTATTGTGGTTTCAAAGAACAAGAGATACCTGGAATTTATATTGTATGGATGGTCATTTATTGAAAGTCAAATGTAAATATTCTAATATTTTGAGATGCTGATTTTTGACTTTCATGAGCTGTAAGCTCTAATCCTCAAAATTAAAACAAAAACTTTTGAAATGTTTTACTTTACATGTAATGAATCTAAAATATATGAAAGTTTAACTTTTTGAAATAACTTGCAAGAAAAAAATCTACTTTTTCACGACATTCTAATTTATTGAGATGCACCTGTATATTTGAGGTTCTACAGAGTTTGTTTGGTACCAAACTCAATTTGGTACTCCCAAGGCGGCTTATACGAACGAACGTGCTTTGGATGTGACGGCTTTTAAAAAGACGTGTAAATAAATAATACATTTGTCACGATGCAACAATGACCAGATTAGGCAAGTGACAATTCTGTCAACTGTACCAAAACGTGAGTGAAAGTCTTGTATCGTAGCGGCTCTTTAGCGCAGACGAGATGCTCCGATGTGAAGCCGTTTTAAGAGAAAGTCAAAGAGAGAAGACGCGGTGCAGCTGAATCACTCAAGCTGTTTTTAAATGATTGATTTGATCTGATATTCTGTGTGGATTTGTTTATTCATCAAACCTACATGATATAGGCTATTGAATTAATGTGTGAATATCCATCATTTTAAAGTCAAAAGCTGCAGGAATGAGTAAATCTATGCGATATAGCGCAATCCCACATCAAAATTCAGAACCCGATTAAACAATTTTTATTTTTCTTATACAGAGTTTTGTGAATTAGATTTCCATGATTTTTTCAAAACTTTTCCAGGTCTGGAAATTGCGGTTTTAAAATTCCATGACTTTTCCAGGTTTTTCATGACCGTAAAGTTTTTCTTCAGAAATGCAATCAAGTAAAAGTACTAAAAGTTTGAAATTATACTTCAGTAAAATGCAAATCCCCCAAAGTAATAAGTACAGCAATTTAGTTAAATTTCTCAAGTATTTTACACACCTGGACATGCTTCAAAAATATAATGCATTCCCGTAGAGTTTGGCATTTTAATAAGCATCAAATGAGAATGAAAACCAACCTGTTTGTTCCTCAGTATCTTCTTGCTTGACTCTCAATGTTTCTTCAATCCTCACGTCTTCACTCTCCTCTTTAATAAACGCCATCTTTATAACAGTGTGTAGATCTCAGCAGGAGTTTTTCTGTGTGTTTGGACAATCTGTCATGTTTAAGATGATAATGATCAACAACGAGAAACCAATCTCAAAAACTAAATCTCAGAGTTGCATCTCAATCAGCTCCCTAGTTCAGTAGTCAGTGCACTGGTAAGGGACTCAATTGACCGTTCGCAAAACCCTCCCACCCTTAGTTACTGTTGCCATGACCGACAAACAATGCCGCTCTCACACCACAAATCATGTTCTCAAGCAGTGAAAAATACAATCGCAGAGCAAAGAGGAAACTGACAACACACTGACATAGAAGGTTGCTTCTGGTATGAAACAGGATCTCAGGACCCTCAGCTTTTAAATTGAGTCATTTTTAAAGAAATTAAAGCAATAAATACCGTTTTGTGGCTCTTTAATGTGTCATGACAGATCACTGTATTGCCTCAGTTCAAACACGTTAACGGATCGTCTTTTCATATTTATTTGAAGCACGAAATGAACATGAATAAACATCAGAAAGTATTTTATTTAAACTGCGGAACACACCATTTTTCAAGTGCAAGTCCACCGAAGTTAATCTACTCTCCTGTCTGATTTGTGGTTAAGGCTAGAAGGAGACCGCTTCGGCTACTGGGCATGTGCATTTACATATTTTCCACGATAACAATATAACGTGAAACCTATGAAAATGTTTTTTTTAAAAAGTACATAGCGTCATCGTTTCATCACTTTAGAGTGTCGTAGTGACCGTCTTTTTGCAGTAAAGCACCTGTCAGTTTAATGAGTGGGAAGATTATCTGAAGCGTCGCGGTTAACCTGCACTGAAAACAGCTGAGCGCAGATGCATATAATGCTTCCATTCGGCGCGAAGTTCACAGGATTTTGTCTACAGAATGATAAGAGCATTCGTTTGAACATTTTATTATTTAACACTCAGCATTTAACTTTAGCACTGCAAGCAATGCATACAGCGCTGGACATGACAGATTTTTTGGTATGCAAAACAAGTACTTTAAAGGAATACCTTAGCTTATTGCCGTTACCGTGGCAGCCAACAACAGCATAGCTTAACCCTCCAATATTTAGTTATTGTAATGAGTGGGACGTTTAGTCCACTAGGTGGCAGTAATGGATTGTATAAGGTCAAGTGCATTTGCTAAGGAGAGGTGTGGTAATTTGTATATGATGAATGTTCCACGTGGAATAAAGACGCCAACACTAGCAATACCTCTTTATATTTGTTTGATGGCTGTTTATTGAATAATACAGTTATATTGAAAAAGTTTCAATTCGGTCTATATTTTTTACCCCATTTTAACATGGATTTCTATGGAGACAGGTCGAGCTGTCGGGCAAGATGGCGGATAGCAGTGGCGGCACATAATATCCACGTTCTGATTGGTCAGATTGCCTGTCAATCAAGCTCTTTGCTAACGGTCAATTGATAGTTTTCACTTGACGTCACACCCTTATAAGAACACCCACCTGGCGGGCAAAACCACGCTTTGCTCCACTGACCGCCAGCCATTTTTACGCAGATTGCATCAAGTAGTAATGTAGTAAAACGCAGATATTAAAAGTCAAAATTCAGTAGACAATTTATTGATGTATATTGTGTACAGGCAAGATGATGAACCCAGAATATAAACGCAATGTGCAAAGTTTCACATTTAAATTCCCAAAGAAAACCATTAACAGGAAAACACTGAGCCGTTAAGCGGACTGCGTTCATGTTCCAGCCTCATCTGCTTGCCTATGTAAACTATGCATCATTAATGTGGTGAATACTGAATTTGATCTTTTAATATTACTGTTTTAAATATATTACCTGCACTTTAAGTGGTTTTACAACGTTTTGTCGCACTGTTTATGATTGAAATATTGCTGCAGGTGCTTAATACGGATTGCTAATGGCCAAAACTTCCATTTTGTTCAGAAATACCTTTTGTTTTATTCTTTTGAGAGGTGATCTTAATATTTGTGGCTGGGAAACAGATGACAAATTGACACGCTTGTGCAGCAGTTCTATCAATGGATGTTTTGTCCTCCACATCTTCGAGCCGGTCACGTGACTGAAAATTATGAATTAGAGTGATAATAATGAACATACCTACAGTTTCACAGTCTGAGCTGTTTCACCTGAAAGAAACTTACACTGACTGATCTTAAGATATATCAGTGCCTTTGTTTTGTCTCAAGATGCATACCAGTAATGGTTTTTCTAAGACACTTTAATAAAAACTACTTAAATGATTGAACTATGGCCTAATCCTGGCTTAACAAAAGCCCTGTCTGTGAAACCGGGCCACAATTAGACAAAAACACACAAAAACCTGGCAAAACAAATTAATCTAAAAAAAAATAACAGACATTTCATATTTACACTTATGCATTTGTTTTCATTTGTATTGTAATAGTTGTTGATCACATTTAATCAATTGCACTTTCGTCAAAACATTTGCTGTGGATTTGTAAAAGTTGTGATTATTACACGCCTTTGTATTTACACGGTTTTGTCCAGCATGTGTCGCTGAATCGAGCGATTATAAGAATCATTTGTAGTGTTGTCAAAAGACCCGGTACTTCGGTACCAAGTCGGTACTAAAAAAATGAAAACGTCACGGTACCAGGTTTCTGTCAACCCGGTTCTTGCTGCGCGATCTGAAAGCTGCGCAGATGAGCTCTCTTCATAAAAGGGAGATCAAGAGGAGGAAACACATCAAACTAACAACACTTTAAAGACTGAAACCCGGATCAAATGAAAGAGTTCAAGCAGGTAAGTTTCAATTTAATATTTAGATATTCTGTTATGAATATTATTCCATATTTTAATTTGAATGTCGGATTAAGTAAACATTGCCGTTATAGCGGAGTTAATCGTTAGCATAAGTGCGGCTAACGCTAATATAATGAGCATTAGAATGAAGTTTCTTTATTAACTACTTAATGCGCCTATAACTTTTATTAGGGTAAAAACAACAGGAGGACATGATGGTATTTACTATTGTTACACACCAGAGGCTTTTAAATGAATTGTGAATCTAAAATATGCATGTTG
The DNA here is from genome assembly GCA_027422415.1 of Schizothorax lantsangensis. NCBI lineage: Eukaryota > Metazoa > Chordata > Actinopteri > Cypriniformes > Cyprinidae > Schizothorax > Schizothorax lantsangensis. Next base: position 54,958 of record JAPDDO010000155.1, read on the forward strand.
GAGAATGTACAAACAGTTAACAGTGTTTGTCATATCAGTCCGTCAGAAAAAAACTGTTCTAGCCTTTTTTTTTTTTATCAATTTTTTTTTGCTAGTTGTTGCTATTTTTGGCTGGATAACTAGCAGGTTTAAAAGCCCTTTAAAATTAAATATGTACAGTTTGTATTAAAATGCAAGTACAGTCAAATTGTATCTCCTGTATAGACTTTACAATGACTTCATGTTTATTATCTAACATCAACTTACAGTGTGAGAACAATATATTTTTACAACATTAATTAATGTTTGTGAATGTTATTTAATACAAACACTTGATCATTCATGTTTGTTCATTGTGCATTAAATAATTTTAACAGATTGAACTTTGATTGATTTTATGTATTTGTACATTTTGAAATTAACCCCAAGAAGAAGAATTGCAATATATAACTTGTTTATTTGATAGGTCATGTTATCTAAAAAATGGAATCTTATTGTAAAATGATATTAATACTACAGTTTCCTTCCATTTGATATACTCTTGTCTTAAAATATATGTAATCTTATCTAAATTTATTATAAAAGCTGAGGTTTGTTATTTACTGAAATGTTATATTTTAGCTGGAGTCAATGATCTAATGTTGCATTTGGTCAGACTCAGCCCACTGCTTTATTAATATTATATTTTCCTTTTACAGCTGCAGGAAGATCATGAAGCTCCAGCAAACCCTAAAACAGACAGTTTACAGATGTTTTTCAGCGGCAGCAGAAATATGACAAATTTTGGGTGGAACTTGTTTACCTATTTTTTCATACTTTTATTAATTGTGGAAAAACTTGAAATAATTTTAAATAAGCATAAAGAATGGCATTGATTTTTGTGCAGTTTATTTTTGTTTAACTTTATTAATAAAAATGTGCATAATTAGCATATTTCTGTGTTTTGCTTTGGTACCGAAATTGGTACCGAGAACCGTGGATTTTCACTGGTATTGGTACCGAATACTGAAATTTTGGTACCCTGACAACATTAATCATTTGATTGAATTGACTCGGAGTTTCTGTTTTCTCCATCAGTGCTTGTCAATGACTGAATCCGTGTTTATGATAAACTGATTCATGAGCTTTACTCGCACAAATATATAATCGACAGATAAAGCATTACAATGTTACAATCAATATTAATGAATTCATTTTACATCGCTTGTAAAAAAAACTATAAGACTCGACGGTTTGCATTCATGTAACACTGTAAATGTTTAAAAAACACAAACCTTTCTTCAATCACTACAGATGCAGGAGAGCGGCGCAGACTTGTGACGTCACAGCGTCGTACCAAAATAAAAGTCCTGTTCAAGAGTTATTCAGTATTTCATGAGTTATTCAAAGTTGAATTATTGGTTAAATAAATGTTGGCTAGAATCATTTCTAACCATTTAACATATTATTATTGTAACAATTTAGAACCTTTTATTTTTTCCCAAAAACACCAAATTAAACGTGGTTTTACTACAAATAAAATAAACAAATAAATAAAACATGGTTACTATAGTTCAACCATGATAACCACAAATTAACCATGTTCTACACTAACCACAGTTTAACCAGAGTATTTATAATAAAACTGTATACAAGTTGTATACTTATGCAACTGGTAATCAATACGCCAAAAAAAAAATATATAATTTTTTAATATAATAAAACCATGGTTCATTTTTGTATGGGAAGACAATTTAATATTTTTGTTGGATGCATTTTCTAGTGACATAGCCAAAATCTTGTAGGCATCATTATTTTACTGTTATACAGTGAACTACGTTTGTCAATAAAATGAACTTTTATTAGGGCCAGAGATTACTCAAAAACTCAGATACAAGCAAATATTCAACAGTCAATAGACATGTTGCGATGTTATTAATTGTGCAATGGCAAATGTAAGCTAAATTTGTTTGTAATTGCAGAACAACTTTGTCTTCTAACAACATTAGCATGATCAATACCTGCAGATTTGTACATCAACCTTGTAGGGTTAATTTCTCAGTGACCTTTTCTTAAGTCCAACATGAAATCAGAAAAAAAGATTTGATATGACAGACTTTATTTATAATGTAAAACAGAGGTGTTTCAGCGGAACAGCATCAAATTCTCTGACACAGCCTTACACAAACACTAATATAATCAGTCTTAATGTAAAGTTTGTGTATTTTAATGTAGTAATTGTCCATGGCGCACTTAAAGGGTTAATTCGCCCAAAAATGAAGATTCTGTCATTATTTACTCACCCTCATATCGTTCCAAACCCGTAAGACCTTCGTTCATCTTCGGAACACAAATTAAGATTTTTTGATGGAATCTGAGAGCTCTCTGACCCTCCATAGACAGCAATGTAATTTACATGATCAAGGTCCAGAAACGTAGCAGGGGCGTCTGTAAAATAATCCGTGTGACATCAGGGGTTCAACAGTAATTTTACGAAGCTAAGCCTGTGTGTTTTGCTCTCTCCTCCTTTCTCGCTCTGTCAATTTCTTAGGCTCACCCCTCTGGATTGCCATTCGCAGATGTCAATCATCATTAACCTGCTTGACATCGCCAATCAAGATCTCCTGCTACAGTTTAAAAGGATGCCAGAGTGAACACACTTACATTTGTACAATAAATTCCACTGGTTTTGGCAGTATTTTGTTGGACGTTTGGTTTCTTGCCACCATCACTTTACCCAAATTATTTACAAACTATATGTTACCTCTTATTCCCTTAGACCTACAATCTAAAGTCGTAACATGCACAAAGAAAATGAAAACAATGACTTTATTCAACAATTCATCTCCTCTGCGTCACCCTAGTGCCATTTTGGAGAGTATCCACTGAACGTAAACCGCGTATGCTGTTCTGTCAGCTGCGCCACGCGGATTCATTCAGATCAAAGCGCAAACAACGTGGAAAACGTATACTCTCCAAAATGGCGCCAGGCTGACACGGAGGAGATTAATTGTTGAATGAAGTCGTTTTTCTTTTCTTTGTGCACAAAATGTATTCTCGTAGCTTCGTAAAATTACGGTTGAACCCCTGATGTCACATGGATTATTTTACCGATCTCCTTGCTACGTTTCTGGACCTTGATCGCATTAATTACTTTGCTGTCTAAGCGAGGGTCAGAGAGCTCTCAGATTCCATCAAAAATATATTAGGGTGTACTCACACTATCCAGATAGCATGTAGTAATCAGCCCGAGCACGGCTGCCCGTCGGCATCGGCGAGGGTTATCGGGGCTGAGTGTGGCCCGCAGCTCGCTCTCGCGCATGTGTTTGTGATGTGGCTGTAAAGCACTGGCCCAATTCCTGTTCACCGTAACTGTCCCGAGTCTGGCTGTAGAGTTCAGGCCATGACTGACAATGACTCTGCTCGGTTCAGTCATAGATGGTAAGCAATAATTATCATAAAACGGTTTTAAACTTGACTTAAGACCTTTACAGTATTAACTACACGTTTAATGTCGTGAATTTGTCAAAAACAAAATGTTTGCGATTTAAAAAAAACAACAACAACAAAAAAAATATTAAAAGTGCTTAGGACAGAACATTCTCTAATATTTATAACAATAGCAAATCTATATGTAACACGCAGCAGGTCATTCTTTTATATGTTTGCTTGTATGTGTTTTAAACGCGCTTCATTGCGCTCTAGGTGATTCATTCACCTTCACTCGTGCAGCATGGCGGAGTCTCGTACCTGTGCTCGTGGGTGACGTACGCCATGTTTGTGCGGTTTGGATGCAAAACAATGGATTATTTACCAAGAGATATGGATGTATGGACTCATTTCGATAAAACTATTCTGGTAAGCATTGTTGAGCATTTATTTTTTTGTATTTTACTAGCGCAGGCGCTCATAAAGGAACTTGCAAAAGCCTCATGTGCGAGACTGTAGCAAACGCGGCTTTCTTGCTTTGCCCGAAACGTAAGTTAAAAAATAAATAAACAATATCTTTTCATCTTTAATCTAAGTATTGTTGCGTGGGAGTGTTTATGCTTCAGAAAACTTTGATGAGCAACACTACGGTCCGCCAACAGATGAGGAAGAGGAGGAGGATGGTGGTCCAGCATATACAAAGAGAAAGGTTTGTTTGTATTTTTAGCTTCCAAATTCTTACTTTTGTAAATGCAATTGCAAATTTTTTGCCCCATATTTCTTAAAGGACGTGAGAGTGAAGATTATTTGTTTTAGTGTGTATATAAAGTCGTTATTTTCAAATAACCTCAACTGAATACATAAGCTAATAAGCTAGTTTTAGTTATTTTTATGATGATAATGTACTGCAGTCATATATGTGTAACCCACTGGAATATATAATTCTAGTTCTAGAATACACGAGTGCTCAAATGGAGCCCAGAGTCACAGTTAAAGTGTAGAGAAGTAATCTCATGGGGTCATGAGATGTTTAGAAGGGGGAGCATGTAACCCACTAGAATATATAGTTCTAGAATGTAGTGGGTTATGTGGTTTCATTTACTGTTTTTGTAATTTAGTCTCATTCAGAACTGAAATGTTAATGGAGTCTAATGCTTCTTATCCTAAGTCACAAAATATGTGTGTGTGTCTTTAAGAATGCCATTATTGGTATTAAATTTGATTGGGGTGCACAGGTAAAAAAAACTTGCTTTTGCCCTACGAGTTAGGTTGATCTTTATTTTCATTGGTTTGTATGTGTTGAGTCCCTCCCTCCTGGGAAAATAAAAGATGTGAGTGGTTAATAAGGGAGAAGGGGAGAGACTTGCAGCTGAGGAGAGAGCTGATCGGAGCGATTGAGATGACAGATTACAGAAAATACAGTAAATTAATCAATAGATCATCGTATTAATACTTTTTAAGTGTATATAATCTGTGTATATTGTGACGAGTCAGCTGCCTCCCCCCTAATTATCAGCACTCCCCGTCCCTTAATCGCCGCCCTTCACCAGGCTCCCGACTGGAGTGGGTGTGTGAGAGAGGAGGGGTGCTTAAACAGCCAGGGCTGGCGGTGTGTGATGAGGCACACCTGAAGGGAATGGAGCCTCATCACCGCCGCTGTTATAGGCCGGCTGCGCCTCTCCTCGGGAGACCGGTCTCTTCCCCCGCATGCACGCTGGTGTCCTCGTGGGTCCAGGAAGTGAGCGTCGAGTAGGAGGACCGCACCCGTGAAACGGCTGACGGGCCGGGATACCGGGCCGTACATCTGGAAGCGCCGCGGGCCCATAGGAGGACGAAGCCGCTGAATGGAAGCCATCCGCCCTCGCGCCCCCGGGCCCAGGTGGGGAGCGCGTGCGGCCACCGGACTCCGCCCCTTACCTGGACCCTTCCTTCCAGAACACTGCCCCTCCTTCACATTCCGCGTAACACGACGAGGACACCAGATCCCCCTGTTTATTTTGGACACTTTAATTCCCTTTGGACACTTTTATTTTATTATTTCTGTTGAATAAAAGCCTCTGCGAGGCCTGACGCCACACCCACTGTGTCTGTCGTATGCTCCTCCCGTCACACTGGTGGAGAATGCGGGCATAACGGAGCTTCGACAGCACAGTTGGGCAACATCGATGACGTCCTCCCCTCTCGCTCGCAAAATTTCGTGGAAATCCCAACTGGGACGGAGGAACGACGGAGACGGCCTCCCAGCCACCTAAGGGGTAAGTGACGTTCTGTTTATTGTCATTTACCCTGTGGTTGGTTGAGGCTGTCGACTAAAACCCGGTTTCTCTGTCCCGTTTCCGGCGCGGTGCGAGAGGGAGGGTTGCCTGGAGAGGAATCCCTGCCCCGCCCACTCCGACCACTGGAGCCTGGTTGAGGAAGGTATTACTCCTGCGTGGGCGGCGGCCGGATGACGGGGATGTCGCTTGGGGGGGGGATGTGACGAGTCAGCTGCCTCCCCCCTAATTATCAGCACTCCCCGTCCCTTAATCGCCGCCCTTCACCAGGCTCCCGACTGGAGTGGGTGTGTGAGAGAGGAGGGGTGCTTAAACAGCCAGGGCTGGCGGCGTGTGATGAGGCACACCTGAAGGGAATGGAGCCAAATCACCGCCGCTGTTATAGGCCGGCTGCGCCTCTCCTCGGGAGACCGGTCTCTTCCCCCGCATACACGCTGGTGTCCTCGTGGGTCCAGGAAGGGAGCGTCGAGTAGGAGGACCGCACCCGTGAAACGGCTGACGGGCCGGGATGCCGGGCCGTACATCTGGAAGCGCCGCGGGCCCATAGGAGGACGAAGCCGCTGAATGGAAGCCGCCGCCCTCGCGCCCCCGGGCCCAGGTGGGGAGCGCGTGCGGCCACCGGACTCCGCCCCTTACCTGGACCCTTCCTTCCAGAACACTGCCCCTCCTTCACATTCCGCGTAACATGACGAGGACACCAGATCCCACTGTTTATTTTGGACACTTTAATCCCCTTTGGACACTTTTATTTTATTATTTCTGTTGAATAAAAGCCTCTCCGAGGCCTGACGCCACACCCACTGTGTCTGTCGTATGCTCCTCCCGTCACAATATACACGAGTGGTTCAGTTAATTCTGTGGTTAATATACTGCAGTTACGTCTTTCGCTCGTAACTAGTGCTGAGACAGACTGCTTAAAGTTATCTTCAAAAATAACTTTAAAGAACGGACAAAAGGACTGAAATCTTTGTGAATTTGTCGTGTAATCAACCCGAGGGAGAGGGCTAATCTGCAAGAGGGCTACCGCAGTGTTTCACGACCATTTCACGCTTCCTAAAGTAATTCAGGTACACTTGTTTGCTTTTTTTTTTTTTTTTTTTAATCAATTTTTTATTGTTGTTTGACATCATTTAACATACAGAAAAACTTGTTTGCTTTTTGTTTTCAGTGCTCAGGAGAGTGAAGAGTCCAGTTTTCCATTTCCACGGCCACTACGTACTCAAGCCACGATTCAGGCCTGCTCCGGGGTGGGTTGTGAGAGTGTGTTAACTCTGTGTGTGGGCCCACAAGGTGTAATATCAGTTCATACAGTGTTGTTCAGCGCACTTCAGAACTGAGTATTCGGAGTAATATTTTGTACACCCAAAGTGAGTCTATTTGACACGGAGGTCAATTCAGTAAATCTGTCATTTATGGTATTTCCCTTTTTGGGGTTAAATTGTACCAAACTTGAGATCAACTTGTGTGAATACTTTGACATTTAAATTTCAGCTATTTCTTACTCTTTAATTCTATTTAAATAAAACACTTGAAGTAGAAAAATATACAGAATTTAATTATTCAAAAGAGTTTATTCTCGACCAGTGAACTTGCGTGAACATAGATTTTATCCTGAGTAATTTAACTCCAAAAGAGAAGTATTTCTTTCAGTGACATCAGAGGAGCCTTTTAATACAACATCTCTTAGGCACTAGTTTATTGAACCTGGTGCTGCCCCTTACTCAACTGTTATAAAAGAATGTAGGGGGCACTACAATTGTAACACAAAATCTCTATTTTGAATAAACACTGTTATTTTTAACTTTTTATTTATCAAAAATATCACAGGTCCAAAAAAATATTAAGCAGTACAACTGTTTCCAACATTGATTAAAAATCAGAATATTAGAATGATTTCTGAAGGATCATGTGACATTGAAGACTGGAGTAATGATGCTGAAAATTCAGCTTTGCTTCGCAGGAATAAAATTATATTTAAAATATATTAAAACAGAATTTTTTTATTTTAAGTTGCAATAATATTTCACAATATTGTTTTGTGAAATAATATTCAGTATTTTTTATCAAATGGATACAGCCTTGATGAGCATAAGAAACTTCTTTAAAAAACTTTTCTGATCCCAAACTTTTGAATGGCAGTGTATTATACTGAAAAAAAATGTTTTCTCAGGTAACCTAAAATGTACATCATTTAGTTACATCAAGGATCAAATCCAATACAAATAGCACATTAAAAATACACTTTTTTGTGTGTGCGCTGTACAGGGTATAAAAAGTGTTTTTGCTCAGGTACCTGAAATGTCTGCCCAATGGAGAAAAGTTTTGCTCAGCAAGAAAAAATAAATAGAAGGAACATTGCTTATAAGCTAGTCCTGATTAAGCGGTGACAGGTGTGGAGGTCAGTAATCAGGCGACAGTGATCATGTTGGCTGGTGGATTGGGTCTGACGAGACTGGTGTTTCTGTGACAACTACTACTAATAAAATTTTTATTAAAACAATATTTAAGGTATATTTACCAGAATGTATTTACCAGAAAATTGTAAATACACAACATTTCTGAAAAAAAAAACAGTATAATAAATTAATTATTTATAAAATCTAATTAATCTTTATAAAATAATTAGACATGCTTTTGATTATTAAAATTTAATGAAACTATTAAAATGGAATCCAGAAAATTAATGGAAAACAGATTCACTGAATTTGAGAAAGACTACAATGTATTTCATAGGGCCTTAAAAATTAAATTTGTTTCATGATTTCAATTATTTAGACATACTTTTTAATAATAATCTTTTAATGTTACCATTAAAACAGAGTCTAGAAAAGTGAATACAGAAAAAACAGAATCTAGAAAAATTAAAATGGAAAAAAAAACAGAATTTGGAAAAAATAAAATGGTTTTTGGGAAGAAATCAAATGGATTTCATATGGCCCTATTTATTTTATTTGTGTTTTTGTTTTATTGTATTTGTCCTTTAGTTTGTTACTTGCATCTATGTTCTGATTATTAATAACAAAGTTAAAACATTTCCTGTTGTTCTTTATTTTTGTCATAGTAGCGGTTCAGTAGTAGTATTGCGATATTTTAGTCGGGTATCGCAACGAAGTCAAAATTTTGGTATCGCGACAACACTAAAGGACACATCACATCCAGGACATCACCTGTTTAATTTTCTGCTCTCAGGCAAGTGGTACAGATCCTTAAGAGCAAGGACTACTCGCTTAACAGGACAGCTTCTTCTCAGCTGCTATCAGGACTTTAAACACATAAATGCACTAAAGGCAAAAGACAGTGTTAAAATACCATTCTGTCTCATATTAGGAAAATCATTTCATTCCAGTGAAGAATATCAACAACAAATAAGTTCTTACCTCTGAATAAATTCCATGGTAGTGCCTGCCTCCTGTGGATAGTGGACCCAAAAAAGACAGCAAGAGCAGAAGTAAAATCTGAAACGTCACTTAGGTGGAGGGCAACTCTGCCCTCAAAAGAAAGCATCCACTTTTCAAGGTCAGGAAGCAGACAGACTGGCTAAACCGACCGTCTGCTAGCCGCCTCACGTCACAGAAGTCAGTTAATTCTCAGCACATAGAGACTCCTTCACCTAGATATCACACTATAGAGACTGTGTCTGTTCCCCAAACTGGAAAATACAGAAAACGTCAAAAACTATTTATGAGTAACCATTTAATTGATGTTCAACAAATAAAAAAATGTTTACAATACACAGAAACAATTGATAAAACTTGGCTTACTGAATATCAGGTCCCTTTCTACAAAAGCACTTTTTGTAAATGATTTGATTAATGATCATAACCTAGATTTGCTCTGTTTGACAGAAACATGGTTAAAACCAGATGAATACATTATTTTAAACGAGTCTACCCCCCAAGATTACGGTTACAAAAATGAGCCGCGTCCAAAAGGCAAAGGGGGAGGTGTTGCTACAATTTATAATAATATTCTCAGTATTTCTCAGAAGACGGGCTTTAAGTATAACTCATTTGAAGTAATGGTGCTTCATATAAAATTATCTAGAGAAAAAAGTATTAATGATAAATCCTCCGTGATGTTTGTACTGGCTACTGTATACAGGCCACCAGGGCACCATACAGACTTTATTAAAGAATTTGCTGATTTTCTATCAGAGTTAGTGCTGGCTGCAGATAGAGTCCTAATTGTGGGTGATTTTAATATCCATGTTGATAATGAAAAAGATGCATTAGGATCAGCATTCATAGACATTCTGAACTCTATTGGGGTTAGACAACACGTTTCAGGACCTACTCATAGTCGAAATCATACTCTAGATTTAATACTGTCACATGGAATTGATGTTAATGGTGTTGAAATTCTGCAGCAAAGCGATGATATATCAGATCATTATCTAGTCTTGTGTAAACTCCATATAGTTAAAGCTGTAAATTCAACTCCTTCTTACAAATATGGTAGAACCATCACTTCTACCACAAAAGACTGCTTTGTAAGTAATCTTCCTGATTTATCTCAATTCCTTAGCATATCCAACAGCTCAGAACAACTTGATGATGTAACAGAAACTACGAACTCTCTCTTTTCTAGCACTTTAGATATGGTTGCTCCTTTACGCTTAAGGAAGATTAAGGAAAAGAGTCCAACACCGTGGTATAATGAGCACACTCGCACTCTAAAGAGAGCAGCCCGGAAAATGGAGAGCAGTTGGAGGAAAACAAAACTAGAGGTATTTCGTATAGCTTGGCGGGAAAGTACCCTATCCTACAGAAAAGCTTTAAAAACTGCTAGATCTGATTACTTTTCGTCTCTTTTAGAAGAAAACAAACATAACCCCAGGTATTTATTCAATACAGTGGCAAAATTAACAAAAAATAAAGCATCAACAGGTGTTGACATTTCCCAACAGCACAGCAGAAATGACTTTATGAACTATTTTACTTCCAAAATTGATACTATTAGAGATCAAATTGTAACCATGCAGCCGTCAGCTATATTATCACATCAAATAGTGTACTATAGATCCCCTGAGGAACAATTCCACTCATTCTCTACTATAGGAGAGGAAGAATTATATAAACTTGTTAAATCATCTAAACCAACAACATGTATGTTAGACCCTATTCCATCTAAACTACTAAAAGAGGTGCTTCCAGAAGTCATAGATCCTCTTTTGGTTATTATTAACTCGTCATTGTCATTAGGATATGTCCCCAAAAACTTTAAATTGGCTGTTATTAAGCCTCTCATTAAAAAACCACAACTTGACCCCAAAGATCTAGTTAATTACAGACCGATCTCGAATCTCCCTTTTCTGTCAAAGATATTAGAAAAGGTTGTATCCTCACAATTATATTCCTTCTTAGAGAAAAATGATATCTGTGAGGATTTCCAGTCAGGATTTAGACCGTATCATAGTACTGAGACTGCTCTCATTAGAGTTACAAATGACCTGCTCTTATCATCTGATCGTGGTTGTATCTCTCTATTAGTTCTACTGGATCTTAGCGCTGCGTTCGACACTATCGATCACAACATTCTTTTGAATAGACTAGAAAACTTTGTTGGCATTAGTGGAAGTGCATTAGCATGGTTCAAATCGTACCTATCTGACCACCATCAATTCGTAGCAGTGAATGAAGAGGTATCATATCGATCACAAGTGCAGTATGGAGTTCCTCAAGGCTCAGTACTAGGGCCGTTACTTTTCACGCTTTATATGTTACCCTTGGGAAATATCATTAGGAAACACAGGGTTAGCTTTCACTGTTATGCTGATGATACTCAGCTCTATATTTCTTCATGGCCTGGTGAAACACACCAAATTGAGAAACTTATGGAATGCATAGTCGATATAAAAAACTGGATGACGAGTAATTTCTTACTGCTAAATTCTGAAAAAACAGAGGTGTTAATTATCGGACCTAAAACCCCCACAAGTAATAACCTAGAACACTGTCTAACACTTGATGGCTGCTCTGTAAATTCTTCGTCATCAGTCAGGAACCTAGGTGTGCTATTTAATAGTAATCTCTCCTTTGACAGCCACGTTTCTAGCATTTGTAAAACTGCATTTTTTCATCTTAAAAATATATCTAAACTGAGACCTATGCTCTTAATGTCAAATGCAGAAATATTAATTCAAGGTTAGATTATTGTAATGCTTTATTGGGTGGTTGTTCTGCACGCTTAATAAACAAATTACAGATGGTTCAAAATGCAGCAGCTAGAGTTCTTACTAGAACCAGGAAGTATGAGCACATTAGCCCGGTTCTGTCAACACTGCACTGGCTCCCTACTAAACATCATATAGATTTTAAAATCTTGTTAATTACTTATAAAGCCCTGAATGGTTTAGCTCCTCAGTACTTGAGCGAGCTCTTATCGCATTAGTCCTTCACGTCCGCTGCGTTCTCAAAACTCTGGCCATTTGATAATACCTAGAATATCAAAATCAACTGCGGGCGGCAGATCTTTTTCCTATTTAGCGCCCAAACTCTGGAACAATCTACCAAACACTGTTCGGGAGGCAGACACACTCTGTCAATTTAAATCTAGATTAAAGACCCATCTCTTTAACCTGGCGTACACATAACACATTAATACACTTCTATTATTCAAATCCGTTAAAGGATTGTTAGGCTGCATTAATTAGATCAACCGGAACCGGGAACACTTCCCATAACACATGATGTATTGTTACATCGTAGAAAGATTGACATCTACGCTAATATTAGTCTGTTTCTTTCTTATTCCGAGGTCACTGCATTCACCAGATCAGATGGTGGATCAGCACCTAGAGACGACCTCTACAGCCCTGAACGTCAGCGGAGACCAGGGGCCTCATTTATAAAGCGTGCATACGCTCAGATTTGATCTTAGAGTGTGCGTACGCTTAAATCCACGCCAAAGCTCATATTTATAAAGACGGTCTTTGATGTGGAAAAGTGCTTTCCACCACGTCAAGGTCTGAGCAGGCGTATGCACTTTTCCTCATGGCAAAGTCAGAGTACTGCAGCTATTTGAATATCTAATAAAAGCGGTGTACGTGCAAGCACCGAATTCATCATAAACAACAAAGATGCAGTGTGAGAGATTAATTGTGCAGTGTAGTCAGATTTTTTATTAACGGGAGTTTTTGCGAGATTAAACTGACCTTTTTAGTAGCCTAATGTTGAGAGTTGTTTACTCGCATTCTAGGCTACACAGTTTATTCCTTGTTGTTGTTTTTTATTATTTTATTTTACAAGAGAACTTGCGATGTCTTGTTTTACTACTATTGAGAAAAAAAAAAAAAAGCATAAACATCTCCGACTGTTTTGTCTGTGTAGCCTATAAGAATCTATCGTTCAATAACGGTTTTAATATATTCTATTCAATAACATTGTTAACTGTTTTTATTTATAACATCTGCTGCTTTGCTTCTGTGAAAATGAATAGAGACATCAGCCTTAAACTTTGTTTTTGTCATTTACATCAGTTATATTTGTATAAAATACACTAGAAATGTTTGTGTCAGTACATTAATGGCACATTTGAGCAGCATTAGTAAACTGTAAATATAAAGAAATTCCAAATCACATGTTGTTTTTTTCAGACCTGAGACCATAATCGTGTAATAATTTATTTTATTATGATATGAAACGTCCAATTTTTCTTTCTATAATGTTTTTTTTTAAAGTTTTGCTTGAATTTTGTGATACTACACTTTTTATTAGTTGTCATAGCAAGTGATTTTAAAAGTAGGATGGCTCACTTTTTATAAGATGACTGAAAATTTTACTTGAATTCGTAGTTTATTCTTACTTTTGGAAACCTTATTGTTTAATAATTACTACTACTATTATTATTATTTCTGTTGTTTCTAGTAGTAATTTTGATAGTCAATAGAAAAAAATCTAACCACACACACATTGTTTGTCCAAAGAATAATTACACATTATGAAATAATTTGGATCCACGCATGTTAATAATTCCTATGCATCTATGGCCTATAAAATGGCCTATGAAGTAGTAGTTTGCAAGAAGCAGAATGGACCGTGCAATGAGAAGACAACGCCTTTTTTGGACTGTAATTTCAAGTCAGACCATTTTTTACGTCTTTTAGGGACCTTTGCTGCCCCCCCTACCTCGTTCACAGCCTGCGCTATACACTGCCATGCCACAAATTTTGTTTTGTGTGAAAGTCCACTGGAGAGACTCCCAACCTGATCATGTAAAATAATCTATGAGGCAATGTGTGACTAATTATTATCACATATTTTAATATATGTTTTGTCAACTATTTATACTTTTTTTATTTTGTATGCACCTCGGGGTTGTCACAAGAGGAATTTTGTTGTGTAGCCTACACAATAACAATAAAGTACTTGAACTTGAACTGGAGAGACTCCCAAAAAGCGTCCCCGCACGAACCTCTATCTCCGCCAGCAGGACCTCAATTTCAGACTCAGTAAAGTTTTTTTTTTTCTTTGTGCTCGTCATTCTCAAGCATAGAAATTTGGATATTGGCGTGTGATCTTTTATATGATAATGATATTAATTAGGGGGCGTTTACAAGGCGGAGATCTGACACCAGTCAGCTGCGCACAATTTCAAGATCATTTGCGATTTATAAACGTCACATCTGGAAGAGAGGCGTACGCATGTGTTTTTGTGCGCACGTTCGTTTTCTCTGAATCGCACTTACGCACTTTTGCGAAATGATCTTAGAACAAATTTAGGATGGTTTCTGCGCAACATTTTATAAATGAGGCCCCAGGACACCTAGATGAGCCCCAGAGACAGACCCCCAGTGAGGACCCCGTCACCTAGACAGCCATCAGGAAAAGACCTCGGCAACCAGTTGAGCCCTCCAATCTGACTTTGCAGCAGTTGGAATTGAACTGCTGTGTCGTCTGGCCAGAGGAGAAATGGCCCCCCCGACTGAGCCTGGTTTCTCCCAAGGTTTTTTTCTCCGTTCTGTCACCAATGGAGTTTTGGTTCCTTGCCGCTGTCGCCTCTGGCTTGCTTAGTTGGGGACACTTCATTTCCAGCAATATCGTCGACTTGATTGAACAGAAGCTTTTTGAACTGAACTGAGCTGGACGATGCCATCACTGAATTCAATAATGAAATGCCTTTAACTGAAAATTGAGTGTTTAATTTTGTCATTTTACATTATTGACACTATTTTCCCATTTTGATATTGTGCAGTTGCTTTGTCACAATTTGTATTGTTAAAAGCGCTATATAAATAAAAGTGACTTGACTTGACTTTTCAGCTCCCAGTATGGACTCTAATTATGGAAATTAAATTGACACTGCACAGCATTCAACCTAAAAGGGTTTAACATTTTGCATAACAAGCAGAAGCAATTAAAATAACCCAATCACGGGGCATGTGTAAATGTCATTACATAGCAAAAATTAAGTCATATGTGCAAATGTTTGTGAGAGATGATAAATTAGTACTCAAATTTTTTTTTTTTATAAACATGACTTGCTCACATGACTACCCTTAACACCACAGTTCGATGTTTGAGATAAATGAGATATCTCTAAGTTACTACACCCATAAAGCATATTTGTATCAAGTCCTAACTTTGTGCTGCCTTATTTGCTCCTTATTTATTCATTTATCAGGAGTACAATCTGCACATGCACACTTGGATATTTAAAAAAAGAAAAAAACTTCTACAGTATAAAAATCCCCTCTTGCACAACTAAAGGCATCAACATGCAGAAGTGAGCATCTGTTTTAATAAAAATCTGTGTGAGATTGTTCCACAGATTATTTAATAAACATTTTTATAACATGTTTCTATTTAAAAAACACTGACCCTCTTTTTATCAGTTACAATCAGTTTACTATCAAGCAGTTTACACAGTGACTACTCCACAAAAATATAGGTGGATTAAGTCCCAGATATTTAGACACACACCCCAAGGATGTTTTCCATGCTAAACCTGTTCAATATTTTGGATTTAGTTTTTTATTTTGTTAGTATTATTTTTTTTAATCAGGCTACATCTTATCATTGTCACGTGTTTTCATTTATCTTAATTTCCTTCTTTACATGCTGCAACACTGTGTGATTTTCAATGAAATATTTGACTAATAATTCAATAATTTTTCTCCTCTAATCCTCACTCACAAAGACTGTTGATGCTCAAATACCATGCGAGTCTGTAATTTTAAGTCCTTTTCATTTATTTGTGCAGATCGTTTTTAAAAAAAAACATAAAAAACAGCGCACCTTATAGACGCACTGTTAAAATTCCCCGTATTATTTTCCCTCCTCTCGCCGCTTTACACTCCAGTCCAGCGGGTGGCGCTAAAACACATTTGTTTGTTTGCCAAACACCATTAAACCTCAGAGGAAGAAGTTTAGTTTCACCGCGCTCTCTGTTGTTTTATCTTGATGCTGTTTTAATACAAATTGTAAGAAATGTTGTTTCTGTAAATAGAAAAATGCAGTTTTTGAATCAGGTCAGTAAATCTTTGTAATATTCTCATCCTCACAGTCGTGACTAAGTGTTGAAGCAAGCAGGAATATCTGGAGGAGTATCATCTGAACTGAGACCTGCTGCTGTGAAGATGGTGTTTGTTAAAGAGGAGAGAGAGGAGGACACGAGTGAACCAGAACCCTGGAGAATAAAACACGAGAAGCCAGAAACCTGCAGAATAAAACACGAGGAACCAGAAACCTGGAGAATAAAACATGAGGAACCAGAACCCTGGAGAATAAAACACGAGGAACCAGAACCCTGGAGAATAAAACACGAGGAACCAGAACCCTGGAGAATAAAACACGAGGAGCCAGAAACCTGCAGAATAAAACACGAGGAACCAGAAACCTGGAGAATAAAACACGAGGAACCAGAACCCTGGAGAATAAAACACGAGGAACCAGAACCCTGGAGAATAAAACACGAGGAACCAGAACCCTGGAGAATAAAACGGGAGGAACAAGGAGGTTGGTGTTTATTCTTCAGTCATCTTTAATGATTGTTTATAGTACATTAGGCCTACAAAGCATTACAAATACTGACAGTTAAATAAAGTTTCAAGCAGTTTTAGATTTAGTTTGTTGCAATATTTAGAGCAACAATCTGTTGAATAATATAGATGGAGCAGCAAATAATAGGAGACACTTTTTCAACAAAATGGCCCAGTTTCACAGACAGGATTTAGACTAAGCCAGGATTAGGCCATAGTTCAATTAGGACATTTAAGTAATTTTTATAAATGTGCTTAGGAAAAAACATTACTGGTGTGCATCTTGAGACAAAACAAAGGCACTGATTTATTTTAAGATCAGTCATTGCAAGTTTCTTTCAGTTGAAACAGCTCACTTACATTTTAGTCTAGGACTAGGTTTAAGCCTTGACTGTGAAACCGGGGGAATGTATATCAAAATATGGTTTTGTGGTAAACAAACATTAATGCAAAAAAAAAAATAATACATCAAATTACCACTATAACCAATAGATGGCAGCAGAGGAGCACCTACTGGCTCATTAGTCATTAATTTCTACTTTTTTATATTATGATATGATAGAATCACATATAAAATATCAAAGAAAATCAAGAAATTAAATTGTGTATGTAGTAAGAAAAGTCACAAAACACCAAACTTTTCTTCACTTTGCGACTGAATTGCACATTAATTATAATCACTGAAGTTGTTGGTCAGTTCTATATAATACTATAGAAGAATAATCCTACATTTAGTAAGAGAAGAATATATTAATTTTCTATATGAAAATTAGATTTTGCACATTACTAATGTTAATAAAAGTAAATTTTGTAATGCTTCCCAACTCAAGCTCAGTGCTTTACTGTCAAATGTGTATTACCAAGAAATAAGCATGTAATATTATTAGTAAATGCACTTATTAATGCAAAACAGTAGTAATTTTATGATTAAATTATCTCTATTTTTTGATACCCCACACACCAGCCCCCAGTGATACCAAACCTACTTCTGGCACCACCATCTGTAAAAGTTAGTGGTGCTGCTCTCAATCAGGGTTCACTTTTATGTTCACATTTCTCAGCTTTTAACAAGCTACTGAAAATAAACCATTTTTACTTTTATTTCAGAGTTGATTGAAGAAAACGAGGAGAATAAAGAATCAAGTAAAGTTGAGAAAAATCATATCAAAACTGAAGAAAAACCTTTGAATTGCTCTCAAACCAAACAGACAGATGTAAAGAATAGAAGAGCCAAGAAAGCTTTCACCTGCACTCAGTGTGAAAAGAGTTTCACATGCAAAAAAAGTCTTGATGTTCACATGAGGGTTCATACTGGAGAGAAACCTTTTAAGTGTTTACACTGTAACAAGAGTTTCAATAAGTCAGGAGACCTGAAAATACATGAGAGGATCCACACTGGAGAAAAACCTTATATGTGTTTACACTGTAACAAGAGATTCAGTCAGTCAGTACATCTGAAAACACATGAGAGGATCCACACTGGAGAGAAACCTTATAAGTGTTCACACTGTGACGAGGGATTCAGTCATTCATCAAATCTAAGAAGACATGAGAGGATCCACACTGGAGAGAAACCGTATCACTGCACTGCATGTGGGAAGCGTTTCATTCATTCATCTGCTCTACACAGGCATACAAAAAACTATCACAGTTAGGCCCTGTACAAACAGAGATGCGTTTAGCTGTATATGTAAAAAAAATCCAGACGGATCCGGCATTTTGGGAGCCTGAAAACACTATTTTTTTTTTAAACGACACCTTTGTTTTTTGTGGGTACAGCCAATCAGTATATTTTGTAAAATGAAAAATATCAGACACCGCTACATCACGTAACAGCATCTACAATAACAAAGGCAAAATGCTTGTGTTCATGCTTAGCTTTACTATCTTTTCTTGTTGTCTTGGGTTTGTATACAGCGTGCAAGGTTTATGTGCATGCTCCAAGTCGTCTTCTCCGTTTTTAGTGTATCTCTGTGGCAGCATTACAGCACCACATACTGGTCTGACATATATACTACATCATTTTGAGTCGGTTTCAGTGGTTTCGTGTGTATGCAGATATTTCTTGAGACAACGCTGTGTTTACCGAAGAACGAGAAAATAAAAGATTGGATAGGGAAAGCTCTGGCTTCGTGTGGATGAGCCCTAAGTAGATCATCTTCAGATCTGATGCTGCGTCCTAAACAAATGTGAAAAAACAATGCATCAAGTAATAAAATATCATCTGGATAAATTTGTCCTAACCATGATATGACAAAGAAACATCTAAAGTTTTTACAGTGAATAAAGTTAATCTTCATCTTCAAAACCAGCAAATTCAACTGTGAGATTCTGATCAACTCAAAGATGGAGTTCCTCCCCAAAGAACAATGTCAAAAAGTTGTATTCTTATTCTTCTATCAGTTTGTTTCATGATTTAAATGATATCATTGTACATTCTTATGAGTTTCATTCAATTCATGTTCAATTGTCTTATAATGCATATGGATCACTTGTAGTTTGCTTACTCTTTCATGAAGGAAAGTAGAAGCTTTTTACAAACTGTTCTTGTTCAGGAAGCTGAAGACGAGACTGTAAGACTTTTAAGAGACACCAAGATTTCATTGTTATTTTTAAAACAAGGTATGCTTCTATGATATATTTAGAAAACACGGATGCAAGATATACTGTCATGTCGCTTTGTAATTGATCCTTTTTTTCTTTTTTTTTCTCTTGTAAGTAGGAATGAATACCTGAACCCAGTAATGAGCCCTGGGGCTAAATTATGAAAGTCCATAATATTGATAAGCTGTAATGTTAAAGGGATAGTTCACTTTGAAATTAAAATTTGGTATCTATCAGCTTACCCCAAGGGCATCCAAGATGTAGGTGTCTTTTTTTCTTCAGTAGATCCAATTATGATGTTTTTAGGTCAAACCGTTCTAGTCTGTCAGTCATATAATGACAGGTATAGGTCACTGTCTCTATAAGAGGGAAAAAGAACATGCACAGAGAAATCCAAATTAAACAATTCCCCACCGTAACTACACATTGATGGCCTAAGACACGAAACGAGCGGTTTCTGTGAGAAAACGAACAATATTTATATAGTTTTTTACCTCATGTACACAACCATGTTCAAGTGATCTGAGTGCACACACATCCGGTGTGTGACGTTGAGTGTGCACGGACTCTGGCTCACACTGCTTTCACACGGGGCGTCGGCGTCAACGCTTGACGGAGGGCGTGTCTGAAGCGTGGTGCTGACGCGCCGTCATAGTTACAACAACCAATCACATACTTCTCTGGTGTTGCATGAACGGGATTGGGTATTTGCATGAGGCGATCTGATTGGCTGACGCCTCCGTTGGCGCTTAAAGTTGCAATTATAAATGAAGAATGTTTCACTATTGATGGCTCTTCTCATATTCAAAGGTTGTTGAGTAAGCTGGTGGGAAAGCAGCCACAAAATTGGGCAGACTAGTTGGAGGCCACAATGTTTGGTTTCCGCACAAAAAAGCAAATGACTACACAATATTCTCCGTACTTCTTGATGTTTGGCCATGAAGCTAGATATCCATGTGAGGTACCTGACAATTATGAGGTTAGTATTTTACATGTCAATGTTATTTTTCTTTTGCAAACCAAAGTTAAATGCAAATTTTCTTGCCTAGATCAATGAGAGCATTGAGGATATTGTAGCAGAGGAGTGTGTAGCAGAATGCATTAAAAGGCACGACAGGATATTCAAAACCGTACAGGAGAATATTAGTTGTGTTCAACGTAAATTTAAAAAAAGAAAACTGGAGTAGGGATTATCCCTTGAAATCAAAGTTGGAGACGAGTGTTGCGTCAGAACGTGCGAAGCAGGCAGAGAAAGGGTGGTAAATTGGACCCAGACTACATTGGTCCATACACAGTTATGAATGTGGATGGCAAATCCATTGATTTGAAGGACGATAAAGGACATTCATGTCCAACGATTAACAAGGACCATTTAGTTCATTTTTTGGAGGAGTATCCCTCAAAAGTCCCCAAACTCAGTGATTCATTTCCTGTTACGGTAACCTCAGCCCTCCCTAACCCACCTGCCTACACCCCTGCTGCTACCACCCAGCCTCCTGTCTGTGCTGCTTCCACCCAGCCTCCTGTCTGTGCTGCTTCCACCCAGCCTCCTGTCTGTGCTGCTACCATCCAGCCTGCTTTCCAGACTAACTGTCCTGCAAAACTCTGTATGTTATTTTGCCAACATGCATGCACATGTTCATTTAAATATTTTTTTTTAGTTGCAATGAATGAAAACTGTGCTCTCTCTCTCTCTAAAGTGTTACAAGAAATATGGGCAAGAAAAAAACGTGGGACACTCTGCAGTAAAATTGGCCCATATAAATTATTTACATGGGATATTGAACGCCTTAGACCTGGGGAAATGCTTGAAAGTGAGGTAGGTGATGCAATTTATTCATATTCTTAAATTTGCAAATTGTGTGTTGTTACTGCTTTTGTAAAAAAATATATAATAATAAATAAGTCTTCTAGGCATAAACCCATACTCTGTAAGGGTATACTCGGTGTAAACTTTTAGGTTATCAATGCATACTTGTCTTACCTCATAAAAAATCATGCTGGCAAGGCATATGTGCTTGATTCCTTTCAAGCAACAAGTATTTGGCAAGGCAATCCCAGTTCAATGAAAAGGGTAAAAAAACATTTTTTTGCTATGAAAGAACTGGTGTACTGAACTGTTGTTACAATGTTCCATTGCATCTCTAGATGAATCCAGGGGCGTATGATGTTCTTATTGGGACAGTTAATGAGAACAATCACTGGACGCTCCTGGTCTGTTTCTTTCCATTCTTGTCCTTCACTGTAAATTAAAATTGTTTAAATTAAGAGCAAGATTCATGCATAATAATTTTTGCAGGTGATATATCCTAACAAACGGAGAATACTGTACCTAAATTCGCTTGGTGAAAACCCAAGTAAACTGGCACACTGTAGAAAGGCTGTAAGGTCAGTACAAATATATGCCCTTCTTAGACATTTTAATTGTTAGTCTGATTATTAACTTTTATTAACATTTTAAATATTTTTAATTCAAACAAAGCAAATTTATGGCCACAAAAGGAAATCTTGGGGAAAACTGGGAATGTGGTAAAGTACCACACTGCTTACAGAAGGATGACAATTCATGTGGTGTATTTGTATGCAAAGTACGTATATATTTATTTAATTAACTAATATTAAATTGTGAATTTATGCCCTGTTTTCATTACATCATATTATAGTTTGCAGAAGCTATTTTAAAAGGAGGTAATTTGGAGTTTTGAAAACACAGCGGCCAACATAAATGTCATTCACCAAGACATAGGCCTTTGCCTTCTACAAGAAACAGGTACAGTATATATAAATGTAAATATATAATATAATGGATACAAGGTACAACTGACACATTCTTTCACCAATATTATGTGCATCACTTTGATTAATTTATTTCCACAGAGGACCTCTCTGAACTATGCTTGACCTGTGGGGACAAATATCCATACACAGAAGACACTGAGGACTCTTGGGTGTGTTAATTAGCAAACTGTTCTTCCACGTTTCACCCTGCTTCAAGACATGTTATAACGTCAGTGTCTCTTTCAGATTCAGTGTGACAGCTGCAACGGATGGTTTCACTGGGAATGTGGGAATGTGTATACCCAATATAAAATATAATTTTGTTTGTCACGGATGCCAAGGCCCTGCTTAATTTTGTATTAAGGCTTTCTTTTCTTTTTCTTTCTTATAATGCACATCTTCAGATGACATGCATTCTGATAAAGCAAATAGTGTGAAATGCATTGTTTTGGGTAATTATCCAATAAATAAAAGAGGGGAAAAAGTTGACCCCTGTCTCGTCTTTTATAAAAGTGTAAATAATAGCCTATTTAAATCACATAGTCATAATGCTCAAGGTAGGCTAAGTGTATTGTGTCAATATGAGCCAAGTGTAATTGTGGTTAAAAACGGGCAAGAAATAACACAAAACAACACCAGAGAACGTTTAAAAATGTTTATTTAAACATGCTTGTTAGCTAAGCTACATCTGAGTTTTATTCAATCATTCTTGCTAAAGTTATGCTGCAAAATAAACAACAAGCAAGGAAACCGTTTACAGCTTCAAAAGATACGACAAATAACAGAAATATCAGCTCGATTCGTTTGTGCTCTGGCTTTAGTCTTTGTAATCCCTGACGTTTACAAGGTTACACAGCAAAAACTGATTTAAAATCAGATAATTAATCCTAATAAAATCACATGCAAAATCATTTTAACCGATTACGTAAAGAATACGAACCTTCGGCTTTAAACAACAGTTTCTGTTCCATTTGACTGTTTGCGGTTCAACAAAGCCACGCCCATCGTGGAGCGAACTTATGCATATTCATCTTTACCCCGCCCACTGGAACAGTTTTTCACAGGAACCGAATATTACACAACACCGGCCGGGGTTCGTCTTTGGGAGAAAAAGAAGAAACGACATTTAGAAAAAACTTTCATTACATAGAAGTGGAAAAGAAAACGGAATGTGTCAGTTTACAAGCAATACAAGTAACAGACACACATTTTATTTAAACTTTTTAGTATGTTATTGTAGCTCGAGCATTCAAGCACCTTGTTTCTCTTTGTTAAACTTAAATGTATTATTTTTTTTCTGGCATTTTCATGTGATGCTATATTATTTATTTCATTTTATTTATTGTTTTTATTTAAATTTATGTGTGTGTACTTCTAACATGTTTGGTTGGTAAATAAATGTTGGAAATTCAAATCAGAGTGTCTTTGGATGTATTCTTGAGTCTATAAGGTAACAATAATATAATAAGATAACCTTGTTTGAAATGGGTTTGGCTAAAAGAAAATTTTGGTTTCGTCTATACTACTAAGTACTTATACTATATTGACTGGGTTAAATAGAATTGCATTACTAAAAAGAGACTAAAATACAATTTTCATTGACTAAAACTAGACTAAATGTCATCAGTTTTCGTCGACTAAAACTAGACGAAAATAGTCATGGATAATTCTGACTAAAATAAGACTAAAATGTTCAGACTTTTAGTTGACTAAAACTTGACTAGACTAAAAAGAGTATAAACGTGACTAAAACTAATACAAATTAAAATGACAGCTTCACACAAAGACTAGACTAAAACTAAAATTAAAACAGGCCGCCAAAAACAACACTATATGGAGCACAGTGAAAACACAAACAGAAACAAAAGGGCTTTTCACACTGCGCTTAACCCCGGGTTATCGTCGTTCTAAACACCGCTTTTAACCCCGGGTAAAGACACGTTTCACACCTGTAATTTGAAAGCGGTGTTAGCACCGCATTTTACCCGGGGTTATGAAACCCTGCTCCGGAGCAGGGTTAGCACCGCATTTGTGGTGTTAACCCCGCATTGCGGTGCTAAGTTTGTTCAGTGTGAAACGAGCGGTGTTTGCTTGTTGCTGCTGGACGCTTGGCAACAGACAGCCAATCAGAAATTGAGCAGTGAGGCTCATGTCACGTCAGTAACAGGTAACGCGCGTCGTGTAAACTGCAGCCGGTGAGAAGAAATATCGAAAGACGGAAAGCGTGTGAACTGGAGTGAATAGGAGACGGTATTATTCTTACGCTACTGTACAAGTAAGCACTAACCTTAGTCTCTCCACACTTAAAAGAAATATTCACATACTTTGCTCCTTGTTTTCTTTCTTTTGTACTTTTGTCTTTGTTGTCTTGGCTTTATGCGTCTCATGAGGCCGTTCACATGTTGCGCCGAAAAACGCGTTTAAAACACTAAGCGCGCCGTTTTCTTCTTTCCAAAGCGCTCTGTAGCTTGCGCTCCCATGGCGTCTGCCGTTACTAAGCAACCATGACCTGCACTCTTCAAGTTTCAGCAAAGGATAAATTGATTTCCAGCACTAAATCGCTTGCAGTAGCTCTGCTACTAAATTTATTTAAAAATGGCTATTCCTGCCTGTACAGCTATGATCAGCTTTTCCTCAATCTTCACTGATCTAAAAACATAAGAGGCCAGCCACGTTGTTTTTAATAACTAGCAAGATGCGGGAAAAGCCGTGTAAACAGATTGCATGCTGTTCGTCCAATCAGTGACAGTGACACCGCAAATATGCAAATAAGAGCGTTAACCCGGGGTTTAGGAATGTACAGTGTGAAACGACTGTTAATGAATACCCAGGGTTAACAGTTAACCCCAGGTATAGTATGAGCAGTGTGAAACGTGATTACAGATAACCCAGGATTCCTTTATCCGGGGTTTAGGATGACCCAGGGTTAGCAATTTCAAGTGTGAAAAGCCCTAAAGAAACCATGTGTTGTGTTTTACACACAACATTACGAAGGACATCAAACGCAAATAAAAAAAATTACAAAACATTGACAGTTTAACTGTTGACACTCACATGAATGAAAACTGAACTGTGTATTGTTTTCTATAAAGTTTTTTTTATACATTACAAATGACACATTTTACAAATATACACTATTAAGTGCGCCATGGAAAATTACTACATTAAAAATACACAAACTTTACATTAAGACTAATTTTATATTAGTGTTTGTGTAAGGCTGTGTCAGAGAATTTGATGCTGTTCCACTGAAACACCTCTGTTTTACATAATAAATAAAGTCTGTTATATCAAACCCTTGCTCTGATTTCATGATGGACTTAAGAAAAGATCACTGAGAATTTAAGACATTAATAATCCCAAGGTTGATGTACAAATCTACAGGTCTCGATCATGCTAATGCTGATAGAACACAACTGCAATTACAAACAAATGTAGCTTATATGCCATTGCACAATTAACAAAATTGCAACGTTGTCTATAAAGGTTCATTTTATTGACAAACATAGTTCACTGTATAACAGTAAAATAATGAGGCCTACAAGATTTTGGCTATGGCACTAGAAAATGCATCCAACAAAAATAATGCATTCTCTTGTTTTTTGGGAAAAAATTAAATGGTTCTAATTGTATCTGACTGCACACAATTAGCCAACATTTAACCAAGAATTGAACTATGAATAACCCTGGCATGTTTTTTTTTTTTTTATCTGTATGTGTGTGTGTATTTCCACGTACCTTTGAAATGTTTGCGCGTGAACAGGACTTTTATTTTGGTAGGGCGCTGTGACATCACAAGTCTGCGCCGCACTTCCTCATCTGTTGTGATTCGGCTGAAGAAAGGTTTGTGTTTTTAAACATTTACAGTGTTTGCATCAATGCAAACCGTCGAGTCTTAAAGTTTTTACAAGCGATGTAAAGTTAATTCATTGATATTGACGGTAACATTGTAATGCTTTATTTTGTATGTATGCACGTTATTTTGAGCGAGTAAAGCTCATGAATCAGTTTGTCATAAACACGGATTCAGTCATTCAGCGCATGTAAATAGGCAAGGCAAATTTATTTATATAGCACATTTCATACACAATGTAAATTCAAAGTATTTGTATACAACGAGATCAACAAACACAAACGCGTGTGATAATGACAACTTTTACAAACAACTGCAAATGTTTTGATAAAAGTAGATTCTATTAAATGTGATCAACAAACCATTACAATACAAATGTAAACAAATGCATAAATGTCGAAATATGAAATGCCTGTATATAATTTGTGTTCTTTTATTAATTTGTTGTGCCTGTTTTTAGTGTTTTTGTCTTATTATGGCCTGGTTTCACAGACAGGGCTTGGGTTAAGCCAGGAATAGGCCATAGTTCAATCATTTAAGTAGTTTTTATCAACGTGCCTTTTAAAAAAAACGTATTGACGGTGTGCATCTTAAGAAAAAACAATAGCACGGACATATTGTAAGATCAGTCAGTGCAAGTTTCTTTCATTTGAAACAGCTCAGACTTACATTTTAGTCTGAGACTAGTCTTCAGCCTTGCCTGTGAAACCAGAGGTGTGCCATTTAAGGCCATTAACTATCACTGTGACCAAGTCCCTTACCAGTGTGCTGACTACTGGACTAGGAAGCTTATTGAGACACACCCAGTGATTTAGTTTGTATTGATTTTTCTTTAATTATTCTCATCTTAAACATGACAGTGTGTGGATCTCAGCAGGAGTTTTATAAAGATGGCATTTATTAAAGAGGAGAGTGAAGACGTGAAGATTGAAGAAACATTCAGAGTTAAACGAGAAGATACTGAGGAACAAACAGTGGCATTTATTAAAGAGGAGAGTGAAGACGTGAAGATTAAAGAAACATTCAGAGTTAAACAAGAAGATACTGAGGAACAAACAGTGGCATTTATTAAAGAGGAGAGTGAAGACGTGAAGATTAAAGAAACATTCAGAGTCAAACAAGAAGATACTGAGGAACAAACAGTGGCATTTATTAAAGAGGAGAGTGAAGACGTGAAGATTGAAGAAACATTCAGAGTTAAACAAGAAGATACTGAGGAACAAACAGTGGCATTTATTAAAGAGGAGAGTGAAGACGTGAAGATTGAAGAAACATTCAGAGTCAAACAAGAAGATACTGAGGAACAAACAGGTTGGTTTTCATTCTCATTTGATGCTTATTAAAATCCCCAAATCTACAGAAAAATGCATTATATTTTTGAAGCATATGCAAGGGTGTAAAATACTTGAGAAATTTTATTTTTTTACTGTACTCATTACTTTTGGGGGATTTATATTTGTACTAAGTTCAGTTTGAATTTAACCCTTTATCGGGCGAAGAACCATATTTGGTAACTTAATCGACCATGCATAATGGTATTTACACGCCTCTCGGTGAGCTCGTAAAAGCGCATGGGTTTCTCCCAGCCAATCAACGGATGTCAGTCTACGTCACAGATAGTAACACCATGGCATCTGACCAATCAGAAGTTGCCTGGGCCCTTACAAACTTCAGTGTCATTCCGGAATTTCAGAAAGACGGATCTACGCTCCTACCTACTCAGACACAAACTGTTGTCTGTTGTACTGCTGAGAGGTTTGCGATTGTAGCTCCGCTTTTTATTGAATATTTACCTTACTTTCACTGTCTGTTGTTTAAAGTAATAATATATAACTTAATTCCCACCATATTTCTGGTATTATCTATCAAACTAATCTGATCGTTCGCTTTTAAAACCGCGAGTGCAGCGCGTTAGCATTCGCTAGCCGGTTAGCTTGTCACTCGCGGTTCCATTCGCGTTGCTATTCGCGCCTATTATTGTTTTCTTTTTAATCGCTCCGTTTTCATTTCTCTCTCGCTCCGTTTTTCACGAGTTCATCAAACAACAGTGGTAAGTGGTAAGTGGAGTGGTAAGTGGTAAGTTAAGTTGGTATCATTCATCAATCACGGTGAGTAATGGCTTCTTCTCCTGCTATTGTTATTTGCACTGTCTGCCACATGTATAGTTTATCTCTCTCTGTCAGCGATGAGGGATTCACATGTGATAAATGCAGGGAAATAGTTAGGCTGACAGAGAAGGTTTTAGAACTAGAGACACGCATCCAAACTTTAGTTGAGGATAGTAAGAATGTGAGGGCTCTAGATACTGCTTTGGATGTGACTAGCTCAGGGACTCCTGTACATTGTTCGGTTCCGGTAGAGCCTGTGCAGCAGGGCAACTGGGTGACAGTGAGGCAGCATAGTCGCGGGTCAAAACACCGCTCTTCCGTTCCGATCAGAACATCAAACAGGTTCTCCCCACTCAGTGATGCACCCACTGAGAAACCTGATGAAAGTGCTCTAGTTATTGGCGATTCTATTGTACGGAACGTGAAAATAGAGACACCAGCCACCATAGTCCATTGTTTACCGGGAGCCAGAGCGCCTGACATCTTGGCAAATTTAAAAGTGCTGGCTAATGCTAAACGTAAATTCAGTAAGATTGTTATCCACGCCGGCGCTAATGATGTTCGACTTCGCCAGTCGGAGATCACTAAAAATAATGTTAAAGAGGTGTGTGAACTTGCAAGTACGATGTCAGACACTGTAATATGCTCTGGCCCCCTCCCTGCTTATCGGGGTGATGAGATTCATAGCAGACTGTCATCACTAAATGGCTGGATGTCTAAGTGGTGCCCGCAAAACAACATAGGTTTTATAGACAATTGGACGAGTTTTTGGGGCAGACCTGACCTGTTGAAAAGAGATGGTGTTCATCCCATGGGGTGGTGCCGCTATTCTCTCTAGAAATTTGGCACATAGTCTTAGAGTTCATACTTGACTAACTGGAGCCCAGGTCAGGAAGCAGACAGACTGGCTAAACCGACCGTCTGCTAGCCGCCTCACGTCACAGAAGTCAGTTAATTCTCAGCACATAGAGACTCCTTCACCTAGATATCACACTATAGAGACTGTGTCTGTTCCCCGAACTAGAGAATACAGAAAACGTCCAAACCAATTTAGGAGTAACCATTTAATTGATGTTCAACAAATAAAAAATGTTTACAATACACAGAAACAATTGATAAAACTTGGCTTACTGAATATCAGGTCCCTTTCTACAAAAGCACTTTTTGTAAATGATTTGATTAATGATCATAACCTAGATTTGCTCTGTTTGACAGAAACATGGCTAAAACCAGATGAATACATTATTTTAAACGAGTCTACCCCCCAAGATTACTGTTACAAAAATGAGCCACGTCCAAAAGGCAAAGGGGGAGGTGTTGCTACAATTTATAACAATATTCTCAGTATTTCTCAAAAGACAGGCTTTAAGTATAACTCCTTTGAAGTAATGGTGCTTCATATAAAATTATCTAGAGAAAAAAGTATTAATGATAAATCCCCCGTAACGTTTGTACTGGCTACTGTATACAGGCCACCAGGGCACCATACAGACTTTATTAAAGAATTTGCTGATTTTCTATCAGAGTTAGTGCTGGCTGCAGATAGAGTCCTAATTGTGGGTGATTTTAATATCCATGTTGATAATGAAAAAGATGCATTAGGATCAGCATTCATAGACATTCTGAACTCTATTGGGGTTAGACAACACGTTTCAGGACCTACTCATAGTCGAAATCATACTCTAGATTTAATACTGTCGCATGGAATTGATGTTAATGGTGTTGAAATTCTGCAGCAAAGCGATGATATATCAGATCATTATCTAGTCTTGTGTAAACTCCATATAGTTAAAGCTGTAAATTCAACTCCTTCTTACAAATATGGTAGAACCATCACTTCTACCACAAAAGACTGCTTTGCAAGTAATCTTCCTGATTTATCTCAATTCCTTAGCATATCCAACAGCTCAGAACAACTTGATGATGTAACAGAAACTATGAACTCTCTCTTTTCTAGCACTTTAGATACGGTTGCTCCTTTACGCTTAAGGAAGATTAAGGAAAAGAGTCCAACACCGTGGTATAATGAGCACACTCGCACTCTAAAGAGAGCAGCCCGGAAAATGGAGCGTAGCTGGAGGAAAACAAAACTAGAGGTATTTCGTTTAGCTTGGCGGGAAAGTACTCTATCCTATAGAAAAGCTTTAAAAACCGCTAGATCTGATTACTTTTCGTCTCTTTTAGAACAAAACAAACATAACCCCAGGTATTTATTCAATACAGTGGCAAAATTAACAAAAAATAAAGCATCAACAGGTGTTGACATTTCCCAACAGCACAGCAGTAATGACTTTATGAACTATTTTACTTCCAAAATTGATACTATTAGAGATCAAATTGTAACCATGCAGCCGTCAGCTATATTATCGCATCAAATAGTGTACTATAGATCCCCTGAGGAACAATTCCACTCATTCTCTACTATAGGAGAGGAAGAATTGTATAAACTTGTTAAATCATCTAAACTAACAACGTGTATGTTAGACCCTATTCCATCTAAACTACTAAAAGAGGTGCTTCCAGAAGTCATAGATCCTCTTTTGGCTATTATTAATTCGTCATTGTCATTAGGATATGTCCCCAAAAACTTTAAATTGGCTGTTATTAAGCCTCTCATTAAAAAACCACAACTTGACCCCAAAGATCTAGTTAATTACAGACCGATCTCGAATCTCCCTTTTTTGTCAAAGATATTAGAAAAGGTTGTATCCTCACAATTACATTCCTTCCTAGAGAAAAATGATATCTGTGAGGATTTCCAGTCAGGATTTAGACCGTATCATAGTACTGAGACTGCTCTCATTAGAGTTACTAATGATCTGCTTTTATCATCTGATCGTGGTTGTATCTCTCTATTAGTTCTACTGGATCTTAGCGCTGCGTTCGACACTATCGATCACAACATTCTTTTGAATAGACTAGAAAACTTTGTTGGCATTAGTGGAAGTGCATTAGCATGGTTCAAATCGTACTTATCTGACCGCCATCAATTCGTAGCAGTGAATGACGAGGTATCATATCAATCACAAGTGCAGTATGGAGTTCCTCAAGGCTCAGTACTAGGGCCGTTACTTTTCACGCTTTATATGTTACCCTTGGGAAATATCATTAGGAAACACGGGGTTAGCTTTCACTGTTATGCTGATGATACTCAGCTCTATATTTCTTCACGGCCTGGTGAAACACACCAAATTGAGAAACTTATGGAATGCATAGTCGATATAAAAAACTGGATGACGAGTAATTTCTTACTGCTAAATTCTGAAAAAACAGAGGTGTTAATTATCGGACCTAAAACCCCCACAAGTAATAACCTAGAACACTGTCTAACACTTGATGGCTGCTCTGTAAATTCTTCGTCATCAGTCAGGAACCTAGGTGTGCTATTTAATAGTAATCTCTCCTTTGACAGCCACGTTTCTAGCATTTGTAAAACTGCATTTTTTCATCTTAAAAATATATCTAAACTGAGACCTATGCTCTCAATGTCAAATGCAGAAACATTAATTCATGCGTTTATGACCTCAAGGTTAGATTATTGTAATGCTTTATTGGGTGGTTGTTCTGCACGCTTAATAAACAAATTACAGATGGTTCAAAATGCAGCAGCTAGAGTTCTTACTAGAACCAGGAAGTATGACCACATTAGCCCGGTTCTGTCAACACTGCACTGGCTCCCTACTAAACATCGTATAGATTTTAAAATCTTGTTAATTACTTATAAAGCCCTAAATGGTTTAGCTCCTCAGTACTTGAGTGAGCTCTTATCGCATTATAGTCCTTCACGTCCGCTGCGCTCTCAAAACTCTGGCCATTTGATAATACCTAGAATATCAAAATCAACTGCGGGCGGCAGATCTTTTTCCTATTTAGCGCCCAAACTCTGGAACAATCTACCAAACACTGTTCGGGAGGCAGACACACTCTGTCAGTTTAAATCTAGATTAAAGACCCACCTTTTTAACCTGACATACACCTAACACACTACTACACTTCTATTATTCAAATCCGTTAAAGGATTGTTAGGCTGCATTAATTAGATCAACCGGAACCGGGAACACTTCCCATAACACACGATGTACTCGTTACATCGTAAGAAGATTGGCATCTACGCTAATAGTTGTTTCTTTCTTATTCTGTTTCTCAGTCCGTGTCCGGATCAGATGGTGGATCGGCGCCGGGAGATGATGTCTGCGGCCCTGATCGTCAGCGATGAGCCCCAGAGACATATCCCCAGTGAAGACCTCGACTAAAATACAATAAAACTAAAAATAAAACAAATAATTAAAAATATAATAATAAAATACCTAACTACATAATACTATTATTGTTAGAAATTGCAACAATATAAAAATAGAAATATAATACATTTATACATTTAAAAATGTAATTAAAACAATAAGTAAACAATGAATAAACAATAATATCCTGGCCAGAGGAGAACTGGCCCCCCGACTGAGCCTGGTTTCTCCCAAGGTTTTTTTCTCCATTCTGTCTCAGAGGGAGTTTTGGTTCCTTGCCGCTGTCGCCTCTGGCTTGCTCAGTTGGGGACACTTAATTTCTAGCGATTATAGTAAATTTGATTTCACAGTTACTATTTAAACAAAACTTAGCTAGACAATGACATCTCCGAATTCAATAATGAAACGCCCTTAACTGAAAATTGAGTGTTTAATCTTATTATTATACATTACTGACACTCTATCCTCCAACTTGATACTGTTAAGTGCTTTGACACAATCTGTATTGTTAAAAGCGCTATATAAATAAAGGTGACTTGACTTGACTTGACAAACATTAATACCAGCGAAATGAACAATGGTAAGTTAATGAAACTCACACATTATGTGGTTGAATAGTTGTTAAATGCTGAGATCAATGTTGTTTGTGTAGGATGTCTAGAAATTCGGACATGAAAAATGGTGTGATCAGGTAAAACTAGCGCAAGCTACAGTGTGTCCATTTATAGACATACGCCCGATGCGTCTAGTAAGCCATACTTGTGGTATTTTTTTTTTTTTTTATAATGCATTATTACCTAGGACAATAGTATTTAACAGTGCACTGAATGTTGCCATAGGTTTGTATAACATTACGCAGTGATCCAATGCGAAACTTAAACCATTTATTGAAATGATCAAGCCGTAAATAGGGAAATATGTGTAATTTTGTTCAGTTTTATGACCTTATAACAGTTTTTATTATACTTAAATGGCATATATTGTTTATTTTTACTGTGAGCCTTATTACTGCTAAAATAAGTGGTATCACCAGTACTTAGTGCTATTTTTCATTTCTTATTATATATTTGCTATTTTTCATTTCTTATTATATATTTACAATTTACATGTCAATATTCTTTGTTTTCAGTAGATCTGCACTTCACTGTTACAGTTTTCGTTCACAAATAACTCAAAGTGAGCTTGATATTGACTCAGAAACTTACTTTTCTTTTGCAGCTGCCTACTCTGCTCTTTTATAGAAAGCGGGTGACTGCTGTTGTGCCAGCTGACCTTGCCATCAGTGATGATGAAGGCTCTGATGAGGAAGACGACGACGTGGCAGACCTCGACTTCATCCACTTACCCACGAGTGCCCGAGTGACATGGGCCCCTCTGCCAAGAGGAAGTGTGTGCAGACTGCAGTGGAGGAGCTTGAGGACGAAGACGACGACGATGAAGAGGAGGAGGATGAAGACCAGCCAGCACCACAAGCCAAGTGCCCCACAAAGAAGGGGAAGCTAGCGTCCAGGCTAACCACCTGGAAGAAGGTTGACCTGGACAACCAAGCCCTGCCTGAGTACCAGCACGTTCCCCGTGTCATCAAGCATATAGTAGGGGTTGCACCGACTAGTCGACTTCAGTGCACTGCCATGACGCTTTAAGCTTGACGTCGACTAGTCGCTGGTCCTATAGAGGGCGCAACAGGATAAGAAATCCGCATTTACGCTCCGTTTCCAAACAGTTAAAATTACAAATGAATTCATACTCTGAAAGCACTCCACAAGACGTGTGATTATATTACTGGATGCTCGAAATTTAACGGGAAAATGCACGTTTTAAACAGTTTATTGTACAGGTAAGTTAATTGCCGTTCTAATCTAGTGCGCTGCTGCACTGTAACGCACACACATAGGCTTCAGACAGTAGCGCGTACAATACATCACGCGCAGATCGCGCGCGCACAGAATCGTTCAGCGCAGAAATGTATTGTCAACACTGTTCTGTGATTTCTCAATAAAATAGCTTAGAAACTGAAAAGTTCAAGCATATATTTCTTAATAACTAAATCCCACAGCTTCACTACTAGTAGAGATACGCTGCCAGGTAGAATTAATTCACACACGCAATCGCTCTCACTAATGCATTTATTCATATGAATTTAATCTTTACTGTGCTACTTATCTGTATCTGATTTAGAACGAGCAGAAATCTGTGAGAAATATAACGACCCAAAGACGAAAGAACTGATAAAAATAAGCTGTTATAGGAGCAATAGCCATGTGTGCAGTGCTGTGTCATATGCCATAGCTGTGCACAAGGTTTTTGTCACAGCACCAGACTTATTTGTTCATTAATGACGTCATCAGCGACTTGTCGACTTCAACTCGACTTTCATCACATGAAAGTTGACTTTAAAAAATCAGAAGTCGTTCAACCCCTAGCATATAGAATACCAAACCAACTTGTATGCAACCCAGAAGGACGTCAACACCACCTTCACCACCACTGAAGATGAGGTGAGGAACTTCGTGGCCATCCTGCTCTACATGGGGATTTCTGAGCTGCCCTCCATTGATGACTACTGGGCAATGGAGACCAGGGTCCCTCAAGTTGCAAACATGATGTTATCTAAGAGGTTCAGGCTGATGAGAAGGCTTGTCCACTTTAATGACAACACCCAGATACCTGGCACCATCGACAGATTCTTCAAAGTCCAGCCACTATTCAACCTCCTGGTTACTGTCTTCAGGAGTGAGCCACAGACCCCCGAGCAGTCTGTAGATTAAGTTATGGTTGCCTACAAAGGCAAGACAGCTGGCAACCTGAGGCAATTCATCAAGAACAAGCTGGACAAATGGGGATTTAAGTTGTTTGCCAGGGCTTCTGAGGATGGCTTTATTCATGACCTGGTGCTATACCAGGGCAAAACTATGCTGAAGGCCCACGTGTCCCCATGATGTCTGAAGAACAAGCCATGGGTGTCACCAGCCAGATAGTCTCCGTCTTGGCCAGCACCATGTCCTCCTCCACCACCACAGCCATCTTTGCAGACAACTACTGGAGATAGTGCGGTACCTCAAAGACAAGAACTGCAGGTACACGGGGACACCCAGGGACACCAGAATAGGCAACTCTCCATTGAAGTCCATCAAGGACATGAAGAAAAAGGCTGTCCCTCATGGTATGCAGGACTACGTCACCAGTGATGATGGGATCCTGGCCCTCAGGTGGAAGGACAACAGGCTCGTCACTCTGCTGTCAACAGACATGGGGTTGGAGCCAATATCCTCAGTCTACCGGTACTGCAGTGACACCAAGAGGAAGGAACCGGTAAGCTGCCCTGCTGTCATCAGGTGTCAAGAGTGACATGCTGGTCCACCTCTACCGCACCCCCCATGAAATCCAAGAGGTGGTACATGCGGATGTTTGCATATGCAATAGATGTCAGCCTCACGAATGCCTGAATCATGTACTGGCGGGACATCAAGGCTCTTTCTGTGGATGGCCTGTCGTTGAAGAACTTCCGGATACAGGTGTTTAGGAGTTGCAGCAGCCAGAGGCCAGTTACTGTATGTCTCGCCCCTGAAGGAGCTCATCATTTCCATGTGCCCCCAGCACCTCTGTTGATGTCCCCATACCTATCCGGGGGCACCGTAGCCACACCCCAGATGATTCTGAGCGGTTTGACTTGTCCATGTTCCATGCCCCTGTCTACACCAACCGCCAGACCTGCATTTACTGTAGCAGGAAGGGGAACATTTTGAGGTCAAATGTGGTCTGCAGGGTCTGTAAGGTCCACCTGTGCCTCAATGCTGAACGCAACTGCTTCAAGTGACTGGACTAGAGTTATGACACATGAAAAAAAAAATCCTAAATAAAGATTCTATGAAATTTATATAGGTTTCATGTATTTATTTATATTTTATAATGTTTATTATATTTTAAATATATGCTTTTTGGTAAAATAAAAAAAGACCATAGACTGGCAATGAATCACATATGGGAACTTCATTGACCTTTATTTTCAACATAAAAATGATTTTTTTTTTTTTTTTTTTAAATCACAAAAGGTTAAAAGTCTTTTAATAACCTCCAATAACACTCCAGGGTTGAAATTTTGAATTTCCAAGTATTTCAATGAGTGCCCTATAACCCCTAAAGCAGGCATCCTCAAATCTGGCCCACTCCTGCAGAGTTTAGCTCTAACCCTAATCAAACACACCTGAGCATGCTAATCAGAGTCTTCAAGATCATTAGAAAATCACAGGTAGGTGAGTTTGATCAGAGTTGGAGCTAAACTCTGTAGCAGATTGGCCCTCCAAGGAAAGATTTGAGGAACACTGCCCTAAAGGGTTAAACTTCTTATAATTTACGTGATTACATTTCTGAAGGAAATTGACCGTTTTATATAACAATTAGCTGTCTATGTAGTATGATGGCTAAATGCACAAGATTGAGAGCCAAAAAAAGGCCCAGTGATGAGAATTTACATACAATTATTATTTTGGTTGCAGTGCTTTCTTCCTTTTTTTTAAATTAAATGTTACAATTCTTCAAAACTTGTTTAAATGAACACTGTATGTTAAATTAATTGTAAATCATTTTTAATGATGTTCTTACCAGGGAGTGGATAAGTGGTATTATAATTACATATTGAGTAATAACTAGGGCTGTCAATGAAATAATTTTTAAATTAAATAATTACATGATTTGCTCATAAATTAATCTAATTAATTACAAATAATTACATATCAATAATTGTGGAGAGAAATAAACTCAAATATTTAAAAGTTAATTATTATTTCAGACATGGACATTGAATACACAACTTTTTCAAAAAGTTTTAATTCTGTCACTTATCCTTATTTCAAAGCACATTCTTGTAATTTTTCTGCATGTTTCTGGCTTCTGCATCACATCTGTCTCATTAACAGGATAGTCCACCCAAAAACGAAATTTTCTCATCATTTATTCACCCTTATGCCATCTCAGGTTTATATGACTTTCTTTCTTCAGATGAACACATACAAAGACTTAATGCAAGTGCATGAGAACACTTCAAAAACCACACAAATATGAAGTTTAAAATCAGGGGCAGCACCAGAGAATTTTGAACAAAGGTGCTGGATCATTGACAGGGGGAGCTGGGCAATTAATAGTAAATATGACCAAAACAGGTTGTTATTATTAATATTATTATATAATGAATAAAATAAATCACCCACTCAATTTTTTACATTTTATTACATGATTTAACTCATCACAATTTAATTAATTTTTTTTTTTAAATTTTAAAAAGTAGCCTAGATCAGTCAGTTGCCAAATATTTTTTTGTCTGTCTAGAATTCACTGAACAAGCATTTCAGCTTTGAGTCAAAGGCAATATGACACCAAAAAGCACTTGGGATATATTTACTTCGCTCTGTGTATTGATGGCCAAACGTGCCAAGCTGCTGTTCTGGGCTTTGCCACAGCTGCTTTTCAGATATGTAGGAGACGGGAAAAGTCTCTCACATGATCTTTCACATATGGAGAGTAGGGCTGCTGTACAGCAGTGCACTCTGGCATCAATTTAGATAAATATGTGCGCAGAAATAGCAGAACAAATGAGATATGTACTTTTATTTATGTACACTCACAATAACACCAAAAGGTTGTGCTTTTGTAAAATAGAGAAAATAAATAAGATGCGTTAGCGCAATTAACCTGCTACTTGCCAAACCCGATTTCATGACTGTGCGTTTCGATGGCATGAATTTCTCTTTATAAATAAAATGTTATTGTTATAATATGAAGATTAAATTTAACATAGAAGACTGTTAATTTTCTATTTTTTTTTAAAGTTGACTGAAAGGAGGAAAACCAAAGTCATTTATTTACGGTATAACAGTAAATCAATATCTGTTCTGCATATTGGTTATCGGGGCACATAAACATGCAAATAATTGGTATAGGTATTAGTTAAAAAAAAATCAATATCGAGCGATCACTAATTACTACGAAATGGTTGTCACAGGAGATCCAATCCATGCATGGAAATTACAATGTACATTTATAAAATAAAAAATAAAATGGATTCTTTTTCTTTTTTATGTGCATAATTCTGAGGAACAATATTCTCATTTGTATGGTAAATATTAATGTATGGTGCACAGTATCAGAAATATGAACATACATTTTTACCTAATGTTCAGTCTCTTTAAAAAACAAAACACAATGAGCAGCAAAATAGAATGATAATTTCACCAAAACACTGCAGAAAAGGAGAATGCGGTAAAGACAATTATATTCTAAGGATGACTGGCTGGCTGCCTGTAAAAATTGTGGTTGTGACTGTTAAAATGTATACTTCTGAAATATTAAAAAGTATAGAGGACCAGTTAACCGTCCCAGCATAGAGTTGTTTTGATTATTCAGGACTTCTCCTACCCAGACTGCAGTTCCTATATTGACATTATAGACATGTCACCTGTCAAACAGCATCTGTACCGTGTTAATCCCTGGAAGAGGGAAGAGATAAAGGAGGTAGATTACCTATTAACGCATGGACTCATGGTTCCCAATTGACCTATCGGTAAGCCCCGCCCCTCGAATGCAGACTAGCCAATGGCAGTTGAGTATCAGTTGCATGGAGAGCTGAACTCAGACATCTAAGCTTTCAGCACCATAAAGAAACATTTAGAAGATCCGAAGCTTGCATCGTTTTTATGGGGTTTATACTTCAATAATGGAAAAACTATGTGCCTGGGGTTCTTGTAACACTGATTCCAGGTATCCTGAGAGGATAGGCAATAGAATTTATTTTATTACATTTCCCAAACCCAAATAAAACAGAGCAAAATGTCCCTAAGCATTCACCCCTAATCCCAATGAGGAGAAAAACATTCATTTTCTGGTTGTCATACTCTCATTAAGTTACAATTTTCTTC
This sequence comes from Schizothorax lantsangensis, assembly GCA_027422415.1. Lineage (NCBI taxonomy): Eukaryota > Metazoa > Chordata > Actinopteri > Cypriniformes > Cyprinidae > Schizothorax > Schizothorax lantsangensis. Next base: position 94,091 of record JAPDDO010000155.1, read on the forward strand.
TGCTCTATCACTATTTCTGTTTTATCACATGATAGAAAGTCTAAGGCCTTCTCAAGCCGTATGGCTGACCCATCTAATCTGCGGCCTATAATGCATCAATCTAAGATTGCTGTAGAGACAATATATAATTCCATCAAGTTAGCATTTTTAAACATTCGCTCACTAAAAAATAAATAATTTCTGATCAATGATTTAATAACCACAAACAACCTGGATTTTATGTTTCTAAATGAAACATGGCTTGAAAACAGCTGCAGTGCAACAGTTCTTGCTGAAACAGCCCCTCCTAACTTTAATTTTATAAGTGTCTGCATGACTGTTAGGAGAGGTGGAGGTGTAGCTGCTCTGTTTAAAGATGTTTATCAATGCAAGCAAGTGTCATTTGGTCAGTACTTGTCTTTTGAATATCTAGGTATTGTGCTGAAAGGTGCCCCACGCATTCTGTTTATCATCATTTACAGGCCTCCAAAATACTCTCCAGCCTTTGTTGAAGAGTTCACAGAACTGTTATCAATGATTTCCTCAGAGTTTGACTGTTTTGCTATTGCAGGGGATTTTAATATTCACATAGATAATGCTGAAATCAAAACTACAAAAGAAATTATAACTGTTTTATACACTTTTGACCTGATTCAGCATGTGCATGGACCCACACACAATCGTGGACACACTCTAGATTTACTCATCAGTAGAGGTCTAAACATTTCATCCATTGTTATTAAGGATGTAGCACTGTCTGATCACTTCTGTATTTTCTTTGATATATTGATCTCTGTCACCACTGAATCTAGATCTGTCTCTGTCAGAAAGAGATGCATTAATGAGAACACTAGTGCGCTATTTATGAAGGCAATATCTTTAACACCAAGAATTTCTGCAGACTCTGTTGATCTTCTCCTGGATTAATTTAACTTAAAAGTTAAGAATGTTATTGATGACATTGCTCCGATAAAGGTCAGCAAGAAGACTGGCAGACAAAAATCATTTTGGAGAAAATCAACAGCAGTTCAGAGTATGAAAAGACAATGCAGAAAAGCTGAGCAGATGAAGCAGAAGACAAAACTTGAAATTCACTATAGCATCTATAAAGACAGCCTTCATGGTTTCAATGTGGAACTAGCCACAGCTAGACAGACCTTCTTCTCAAACCTTATAAACAGTAACTTAAACAACACTCGCACTCTTTTTGCAACTGAGAGACTGACAAATCCCCCAAGTCAGATTCCTAGTGAAATGCTCTCCGACAGCAAATGCAATGAGTTTGCTTCCTTCTTTTCTGAGAAGATCAGTAATATCAGAAAGGAGATTGGCACATCTTCTAGTTATGCAGAGGTCACACAGATTCGACCGCAATTTCAAAAAGAAGTGATTGTCTGATTTTGAAGCAATTGATAGCAAAATTTTTGAAGAAATAGTACAGCATCTTAAATCGTCAACCAGCTATCTTGACTTTGTAAGAATTTAGCTCTTAATTTCAGCTTTTAGGGAATCAAGTCTTAAGACTCGGGTTGATTTGATTGAATTGATATTAATTCAAAACTTATAATTTATACATTATTAACGATTCGTCCAGTGAACGTTAAAATCAGTATATCTTAACAATTCTGTTTACCTTCGTGGCCAACGATAAAACAAACAAAATAGTAATTTATAAATTGAGCAAGGTAACAAAGGATCTACAGCTCAAGGCATTAACTGAACAAATATGAAACACAAACATGGCTCTGTAAAATGAAACAAAGTTTATTTGCTATTCCACTAGTCTACAGTACTAACTACAACACACAAACGTACACACGTTCAGGAGATGAGTTATTGCGATTTGAAGATAGTCTTACGTCTAACACTCTTTTGCTAGTTCGCTAAAATTCAAGACGAGGAAGACCACACAACAGAGAACTTTAATATCTTTACTTTTAAAGATTAATTCGACCAGCTTCCACCAAAAATGGAGAGTTTGTTTGTTTACTTGCTTTTAGTTGAGATGCGCACGGGTCTTGTTGTTTTCCTCGTGTTTGAGGTAACCCCGGCAGCTGATTGGCTGCTGATGCTGTCCTTGGGTGACGTCACTCTGGGGGAATCCCTCTTGTGATTGGCGGTTGCCTGGTTCTGGAGAGAGACGACAACCGAAGTTCTTCTCCGAGTTTCTTGCGGCTTCAGATTATAACAGTTTCTTTTGTAAGAAGTTTTGACGGAGTGTTTGAGTTTGGATGACTCAGTCGCTTGAGATTGCAGCATGTGAGCGCAAGTGTTTGCACGATCAACGACGGCGAAAGAGCGAAGAGCAGAGATTTGTGTCCTAGTTTTTAGCGTGCTGATTTCAGTCCACCCACTAGATGCTCCTTCTAATCAATTTGTCCCTGTAGGGCGGAGCTCCGCCCCGTACTGTTTTCGTTGGAACACAAATTAATAATTAATTTGTGATCTTCCATGTGGGGAATATTTCTAATAACTTCTTATAAAAGTATTCATCATTAGTATGAGGCTGAAAATCGACATATAATTCATTTCAACTTCCTGCATTTAAAATAAGCTTCAACACGATACTAAACACTGTTATCTATTCAAAGAAAGTTATACGGCAAAGATTAAAAATATCATAGGTTCCAATAACACAGCAAGCTGATAAAAGACATAAAATACAACATTAATATATATTGTCTCTTGAGTATCTTGCTTTAATAGCAGGAGTAATTATTGATTGTTTTTTGGCCGAAAGTCCATAAAAGTTTGTGTGTTCTTTGTTTGCACAAAAACAGAAACGAGCACGTTCTTTTGGAATGCAGGAGGACGAAAAGGGGGGTTGTTCCGAGGTCATGAGAATGTCAGTTGTGTGGATCTGGTGATTTTCTTAGCTCAGAGTCTCCTCGTAAAACAGTCTTCCCTTGTTGATACCATTATTGAATTATGCGTTAAATGGTCATCTTGGACCATTTCCAGAGACAGAGTTCTTTGTCCTGTTTTGGTTGAATTATGTTTAAGTGATAAGAAACAACAGTGAAGTTCTGTTCCTAAATACATCCAGATGTTCTCCTCAAATCTATCCTTGTTTTTAGGGGTCTCATGAGATAAGGAGATTATGGCAGGAAGATGGTCAGCCAGTTAAGTGCAGAGTCAATCATTAAATAACTTTACGACTTGTAGATGCTGGAGGGGGAGACTCCTTGGAATGTGCTGATTTGCCGTTATTCTGTGTGTCCGTTCGATAAGGCCCTACAACTCAATTCCCACATCTTTATTCAAACGTGTGCTTAACTGTTTAGAAGCTGATCTCCTAGAAGTGGTGAACGCCTCACTTCTTTCTGGGACTTTTCCAAACTCCCTAAAAACTGCAGTTGTTAAGCCCCTTCTGAAAAAGCGCAATCTTGATAACACCATGTTGAGCAACTATAGACCAATATCAAATCTTCCTTTTATTGGTAAAATTATTGAAAATGTCGTTTTTAATCAGCTGAACAAATACTTAAACTCAAATGGATACCTGGACAATTTTCAATCTGGTTTCCGAGCGCATCACAGCACAGAGACAGCACTCATTAAGATAATAAGTGATATTTGCTTTAATTCTGATTCTGGCAAAATATCAGTGCTGGTACTACTAGATCTTAGTGCTGTGTTTGACACTGTCGATCATAACATACTTCTAGAGAGACTGGAAAAATGGGTTGGGCTTTCTGGGATGGCACTCAAATGGTTCAGGTCATACTTAGTAGGGAGAGGTTATTATGCGAGTATAGGAGAGCATAAGTCTAAGTGGACGTCCATGACATGCGGAGTCCCACAAGGCTCAATTCTTGCACCGCTCTTGTTTAGCTTGTATATGCTCCCACTAAGTCAGATAATGAGGAAGAACCAAATTGCTATGCTGATGATACCCAGATTTACCTAGCCTTATCTCCAAATGACTATAGCCCCATTGACTCCCTCTGCCAATGCATTGATGAAATTAAGTTGAATGTGCCAAAACTTTCTTCAGTTAAACAAGGAGAAAACTGAAGTCATTGCATTTGGAAACAAAGATAAAGTTCTCAAGGTGAATGCATACCTTGACTCTAGGGGTCAAACAACTAAAAATCAAGTAAAAAATCTTGGGGTGTTTCTGGAGACAGACCTTAATTTTAGTAGTCATGTCAAAGCAGTAAATAAATCAGCATACTATCATCTCAAAAACATTTCAAGAATTAGTTTTGTTTCCAGTCAAGACTTGGAGAAACTTGTTCATGCCTTTATCACCAGCAGGGTGGATTATTGTAATGGTCTCCTCACCGGCCTTCCAAAGAAGACCATTAGACAGCTGCAGCTCATCCAGAACGCTGCTGCCAGGATTCTGACTACAACCAGAAAATCTGAGCATATCACACCAGTCCTCAGGTCCTTACACTGGCTTCCAGTTACATTTAGGATTGATTTTAAAGTACTTTTACTCATTTATAAGTCACTCAATGGTCTAGGACCTAAATACATTGCTGATATGCTCACTGAATATAAACCTAACAGAACACTCAGATCATTAGGATCGAGTCAGTTAGAAATACCAAGGGTTCACACAAAACAAGGGGAGTCCGCTTTTAGCTATTATGCCACCCACAGTTGGAACCAGCTTCCAGAAGAGATCAGGGCCCGTATTCACAAAACATTTTATCTTAACACTAAGAGTTCTCCTAAATAGCAGTAAAAGTTTTTAGCTAAGAGTTTTCTTTTAAAACCTATTCACAAAGCTGCTGAGACAAACTTTTACTAAGGAATAGAGAGAAGTCTTGAGCTAAGAGTGAGGGCGGGGTTGACCTCGTTGCTATGGATCATGTCAGCATGCTTACTAACTATGCACACAGTGATTGGCTGATAAAATGATACCATTTTAAAGGCTCATTATCGTCAAATGTTTCTAAAATGTTTATATTCTGAGGCAGATTGCCGGCAACAGCCATTTTAGGATAGTTGTGAGTTGGTCTTAGTGACTTAGGAGTCCTCTTCACTACTCCTAATGTTTCACAGATTTAGGACCTACTTTTAGCACTAAAACGCTTTGTGAAATACTCTTAGAGCACAAATTTAGGAGTCCTAAATTTAGGACTGACACGCCCACTATTTTCTGTATTTTTAAGATTTTCTCCTAAATCGGCGAGTTAGGAGCTACTTTTAGCCTTAAGATGTTTTGTGAATACGGGCCCAGATGTGCTAAAACATTAGCCACATTTAAATCCAGACTCAAGACTCATCTGTTTAGCTGTGCATTTGTTAAATGAGCACTGTGCTATGCCCGAACTGACTGCACTGTATTTTATGTATAATCATTTTCTATTCTTAACTGTTTTAAATTCATTTTAAATCAATTTCTATATCATTTTAAAATTCCTTGTTTTTATTATTTTTAATTCCTTGTTTTTATTGCTGTGATTATTATTTTGAATGACTATTTCACTTTCTTTTATGTAAAGCACTTTGAATTACCACTGTGTATGAAATGTGCTATATAAATAAACTTGCCTTGCCTTGCCTTGCCCTACTCAAGCAGAACATTAATGTCATCATGTGCTTCAGCAAGGTATCTCTGGCTAAAACTAGCTAACATTAAAGTTAGTGAGTCCATGCTAACATACAGACCTTATAGCGAACTGTTCTTGCGTCTTGTACAGTGTAGTTCTAAAATACATAATCAAAGGTCTGCATTTCACCGTCTCTTCATATTAAACTGGTTAAATGTAAATGAATGTGGTCTTACCTTGCAATACATGATCCAGGATTTTTTCATCTGCAATCGTGACGACCGTAACATGAGACTTCTCCCGCTTGCATTGTGATCTGTAAACCCTCGCTTCCAAATTAATAGCCACAACAATATTTATTTAAAAATCTTTTATATATCCCTACATGGCATATTTAAGTCCCACTTGAATGGTGGTCCTTCTGTGTCCAAAATTTATCAAAAACATATAGGGACAAGGTTTTCACACGGCAGCTGTCATTGTAAGACAGTTAGCAACTCCGTTTGTTTGTCCGAGTTCGCAACAGTAACTAAGGGGGACGGGGCTTGGATCTGACCATATATTCTGGTTCCGAATCCAGATCGTACAGGTTCTGTACCAATTAATGAAAGGCAAAAAGTGTCATCAATCCGAACTCTTTCACGTTACCCAGGATGAATTATTGTTTTGATCGTGTTGCTGTCTTTTTCTTTGTAACGAAATTAGACTTGTTTTTAAGGGTCACCAGTGGGTGTGCCACTAACACAGTATGCCTCAGACTTCACCACATTTGTTATGCTGGATAACTTCCTAAAGTATATGGCTATGGTTTTTAGGATGAAAAATGCTTCAGCTACTTTTCAGAGATCAATGCAGAAAGCATTATTAGCATAAACTTTTTTCAGTTTTTCCAAAGAATACATTTAAAGGGGAAGCCAACACAAAGAGAGATTACAGTTCTGAAGCAAGAAACAAGTGGGTATCCCAACGATATACAAAGTATTGATTCTTATGTCTTTATATGGAAACAGCCATACGCTCTGCATATGGATGTGACTACACCACTGATCTAACAGCACTAGAATAGAGCTGTAGCCACAATCAGATGCCAAAAGTAGTTAATTAAAGCAATAAGCTCCAAGAAGCCGTGGTTTACAATGAGTTTATAACAGCTAAGGGGCATTTTTAAACCCCCTTAGCTGTTATAAATTCACTGTAAACCACGACTTTACGGGGCTTATTGCTTTTATAAAACGGTTATTCCATATATGTAGCAAGGTTTCACAAAATAAAACAAAGCAAATAAAATGTAATTATATTAATAAAAACATTATTCTTCCGCCAAACAATGTAGTTCCTCAGAAACAGTTGTGGTTGCATCAAAGTGGTTGCCGAGCAACACACAGACGTAAACAAAAGTGTATGTTTGTAATTTACAACAGCTTCGAATGCGGCTCAACCAATCAGAATCAAGGACCAGAACTATCCGTTTTATAATAATGTTTTGATGTCTGTTTCTTTGTGCTATTAAACTGGGCTAACTTTCATTTGTCTTTTTTCATCACAGACCTCATGCTGCTGAAAGAGGAGTGCATAGTACTGAATGAAACGGAAGAGAAAGTACAATATGAGACTCATCATGATTTTATAACCGGAGAAGAATCTTTCAGTTGGCCACAGATTAAAGAGACTTTCTCACAGAAAACAGCTCATAAAACAGGAATTGAAAGTTATTTCACCCCTTTACACTGTGAAGAGAGTTTTGATGAACACGGAAACCTTAAAGTCCACATGAGAATTCACACTGGAAAGAAGCATTTCACCTGCCAACAGTGTGGAAAAAGTTTCAATAGAAAAGGAGACCTTAACGGGCACATGAGAATTCACACTGGAGAGAAACCTTACACCTGCCCTGAGTGTGGAGAGAGTTTTGATCTACATGGAAGCCTTAAAGCCCACATGAGAGTTCACACTGGAGAGAGTCCCTCCACCTGCCAACAGTGTGGAAAAAGCTTTACTCAAAAAGGAAACCTTTACAGGCACATGCGAATTCACACTGGAGTCAAGCCTTACACCTGCCCTGAGTGTGGAAAGAGTTTTGATCTACATGGAAGCCTTAAAGTGCACATGAGAATTCACACTGAGAAGAAACCATACTCTTGTCTTCAGTGTGGAAAGAGTTTCTATAATCAGGGAAACCTTAAAGTGCACATGAGAATTCACACTGGAGAGAGTCCTTTTATCTGCCAACAGTGTGGAATGAGCTTCATTCATAAAGGATTCCTTAATAGACACATGAGAATTCACACTGAAGAAAAGCATTGCGTATGCCATCAGTGTGGAAAAAGTTTCAACCGAAAAGGAGACCTTAACAAACACATGAGAATTCACACAAGAGAAAAACTTTATACATGCTCTCAGTGTGGAGAGAGTTTCGATCTACATGGAAGCCTTAAAGCCCACATCAGAGTTCACACTGGAGAGAGTCCCTTCACCTGCCAACAGTGTGGAAAAAGCTTTACTCAAAAATCACACCGTAACAGGCACATGATAAAATTACACGGGATATTTTCAACACAATCTTGATCAACACATGAGGATTCATTTGATAGAACTGTTTTATGTCATCAGTGTGCAAGGAGTTTCGCAGACAGGAATCATGTTATAACATTATAATGTGTAGGAAGCTCAGAAATTAAGACCAGGTCCTTAATTCAGTTCTTCGTACGTCGCTTATTACATCCGAGATCAAATAACATGTCCAAGATTATATCATTGCACTAATCATGATCTGGCTAATTCGGTTCTTCGAACACACTTGTTGTTGATGATTAGTATGGCTGGATTGAGCTATCTGAGATAATTGCACATTCATGGATTGGTTTAAAAGGGCCTCTATACATCGATACTCGAAACCACGATCAGAAATGCAGTGATTGACTGGTGGCAAGACAGCAACTTAATGACATTATATAATTAAAAAAGCCACCTGCCGAAAAAATTGACAAATTTCTAGACTTTTATAAGGAAACAGCCAAGCGAACAAAACTACATAAATGTTATAATAGATAAATGAAATGTGCACTGTTTTTATATTATTTTAATTATTTACATCCCAATTATTTGTCACAATATTTGTACAAGCTTTACATTTTTATTTTAATGTAGTAGTTGGCAATTCATTTTATTTAATCTTTGAAACAGATTTGTTACGTGACAGCATTAATTAAAGTTTCTTAAGGGTCAAGATCATGTTCACCTACCTAGAACGAATATGATTAGATGTGGTTGAATTTGCTTGCTTTGCTTAAGCTGTTTTAACTAAAAATAATTAATGTTATGCAATAAATATAATATGTGAAATGTAGATGAACCATAGTGGAAATACTTATTAGACATTTTTATGTGAAGCAGAGGCATAATTTCAGTTTTGTAAGAATTACAGTAATTTTACTGTAGTGATTAAATTGTCAGATTGGTTTTTGACATTTTGTGAGTTAATTTTTTGATTTAGTTGATTTAATTCAGTGTGGTTCAGTACTGAATAAGTCAAATCTGTGTTTTTGCATATGGCAGATGTTGCATCAAATTCTAGACTTTTTTTATATAGTGAATATAGTGTTTATGTGCAAATATTGCTGTACTTCTGGGCTTGGATGTTTGGCTGTGCCTTTGTTTTCTGCCTTGTTATATCAGTTTGCTAAACACCAAGAGCTCCATTAAGCCACTCCCATAATAGCTGTCATCACTCAAATTAATGCACAACTCTACATTATCGGTATAGTATGTGTGAAAGACTCTAAGACTCTAGTAATTTTTGTTAGTTTATTTAGTAATATTTTTCAACGAGTAAACCTGTCTATTAAATGTATTATTTTTAAATTCATTTTTAGTTATTTAAAATGATTGTCCCTGGTTCACCAGGGTACTCTTGTAATAAAGTAACCGTGGTTGGGACAGATGCGTTATAATCCTGTTTACATGAAATAAGACTGCTCCTGAGCAGGTTTAAGCTTACGGACCTGTTGCTATGACAGCAACTCCGGGATGAGCTTGAAGAACCAAACAATCCAAGATCATGCCAATCCGTCAACAGTAAAATCCAGCTAATTTAGTAAGCGACGTACGAAGAACGGCCCCCAGGAGACTCTGGTGTATATTCAGCAGGATTCTATATTGAAAACGTGCTGTATGGCACTGTTAGAGTTGGGCTACTCAAATCTTGGACTTGGAGTCAGACTCAAAACCTGGATATTTTAGGCAATATAGAAATCCTAGCCAAGACATATCCGGGAAAAAGAGGACATATGTAGAAAGACATCATTCCTTGTCAAAATCTTTACCTACTTGACAAAATAAATTGTCTAAATTTTTTTGATCTGTTAATACACATTATCACCCTCATCATCGAAGTGAAAATAATTGGTGAAATACCTGGTTTGGTGAAGTGATCAGCCCTTTAGGCCGAGTTCACACTGCACGATTAGGATCACTGCTCTTCTCACACTTCAAGATAGTCTGGGGTAGCACCTAGTTGCTGTTGTGAGCACATGACACAACGGATCGGTGACAGTGGGTCAAACATTACATATCTTCTCAATAGGAAGAATCGTTGACAACTCTTAGTTTTCATTGTCTACAAACTATGTTTCACAACCAAACACACTTGAGAATTGAAATGGGAAATAACGTAAGATCCAAGAGAATTGATTTATTCCTGTCAAAAATGGTAGCCCACAAAAAGCTTGCAGTCCAAGTTGTCTGTACGCTAATTTGCAGTGAGAAAAAAAGACAAAGAAGAAGAATATGAAGGAGAGAATGGTTTCTTGCAGATGCCATATGTGCTGATGTTTTGATGCAGATCTATGACTTCACCCCCAACATTTCCTTTGTCCTGTATCTTGCTCTCTTATTGGCTGTTGGTCGTCACCTGTGTCATTTCCAGTCAAAACACATTTAACACTGCAGGACTGTGAGTCGCCAACAGGTCCATATATTTAGCATGCCAAATATCTCACGGGCATTGGCAATCCATTGACGCTTCTCCCAGATCACATCTTTCATAACAAACAGTACATGATTGTCACTCGCATGAACAAGCACAGATTTGTCAGCGATTAACACAAAACTGCCAGAGAGTGAAAATCTGAGCTAAAATTGTGCAGTGTGAACCTGGCATTAAAGTATACCAGGGATAGTTAACTTCGATCTTGGGCTGCGTTCCACTCCACTTTTAGACACGCACTCGTGAACTTCCCTAAGTACTTCCCCGCGGGGGAATCCCCGCTGCCGTTTTGAAGTGTGTTCCATTTAGTGAAGTGGATGAGGGAAGTTTATTTGGACAGACCCTGCACCCCTCGATTTTGACCAAGTGAGCGAGTCTGCTTCATATGAACACTTCAGTCCTCTCCATAGACCACAATGCAACATGATTGTGACGTCACCACAGGCCGTGTTTAATTTATCCCCACCCCAAACAACTCTATAATATATTAAAAAAAAATAAAAAAAATGTTTTACATTTATAACAGCCCAAGCATACTTATATATGTATAGAATGTTGCACCAAACAAATTCCTAAGGGGAAAAATGTAAATAATAAACCAACTCCATAGCAGATTCTAAATGATCAAGGGCTCAGGACGTTCCAGTTCAGCCCATTCTAAGGGTTCCGCCAGAAGTGGGCACTCATGCAATATAATTAATGTTGTACATCCGAGTAAATGAGATGGAGGTAATCACTGTATAATAGTGATAAATATGAGATCCTAGATAAATCTTATTTTAGTCATGGATATATTGAAGGGTGTACTAGTGGATGTGATGACCAGTGTTGTGAATATACATGAAAATTGTCTAGTATTTAAATGCAAATGATTTTAGTAATTGATGTAGGGTATCAGAGTGAATCAGGCAATTTAAGATTTGATCAGATTGGTGTTTAACAACCCAAAAAGCCAAATTCCACAAAGAGGCTCAGGATAACAAGACAATGTCATAAATCTGTCCAGATCCTAGCGCCAGCCAGTCTGAAGCAAGCCTAACCAACAGAACAGCTTGCAACATTAACACAAAATAACACTTATTGACAATTCCAACTCAAGGAGGAGTAAAATTTGGGGCAAGTAACCAAGATTAATGGTCAAAGACACAGCATCATGACCATCACATGAGTAAAATCATTAGTAGATACTGCGTTGGGTGGTTTCCCCCCACCTAGAAGACAAAGACCAGACTGAGATTCCTTCTAAACCCTTTTGACCTTTAGTCTCGCAGAACATACCCTCACGTTAACAGAATGGCAGAGAGACTGTCTTTACATGCATAGATGCACCAAAATGATGCTAAAAGGACTTATGAGCAACTTTCATTTCTATGCATAACTCTATATCATGTATGTAACCCACATATTTGACTATCTTGTCCTAATCCCTTATTGTGTATGTCTTTTAAATAACTATTGAATTGTTTATAGGATTATATTCATGTTGGGTATGTATGAGTTTGAAATTCCATGCTTTAAACGTTTCGATCAATCAATACTTTTTAAAATGTTGTATATTCTTGTTGAAGAAATCATGTTCAAATTATACTCTGCAAGAGCGTGTGACTGATAAGGTAACATGTTAATTTATGTATTGGGAAGAGAAACATAGCAACGCCCCGAGCAAAGACGATGTCTAATTGGTCAAGACACCATTTGGGATGTGTCCAACAGCCCAGTTTAAATGCTCAGGACACCATCAAATGATGCTTTTTGCCACTGCTTTTTGCCTTGCCGGCTTTTAGACGCCACTTTTTGCTTTTAGTCATTGCTTTTTGCTTTATGCTTTTAGCCATGCTTTTTGCCACTGCTTTTTGTCCGTGAATTCTTCGAGCGCCATTCCAGCGTGCTCTGGCTTGTATGCCAGTAGCTCTAAAACCATGAGGAGAAACGCCACCTAGTCTCATCAATCTTTACTCTTTTCTTTCTTTTACTTTAGTTTCTTTTCTTTTCCGTTGAGAGTTTCGTGTTCTGAGTTCAATTTTGCCGCAACGCCATGTCTCAGAGTTCACCTCGAGTCTGTGATTGCCTCAAAACTTAAAACCAGCCCACAACTCTTCAGCCAACACCCAACCATTGGCTTCCCAAGATGTCACTTCAATGACTACTGAACTTCCAGCCAATCAGCAACCTTGGCAAACGCCCTTTCTGTAAGGAGGACAACAAGGGAACCCCCTAAACAAGGAACGCTAGTACCTCCTGATTCTAGCTGAACTGGTGCATTTAATATAAATGTTTGCCTCATTGAGGAACTCAATGCGAGGGTTGCTTAAATGATTGATGGTTGTTCAGGTCTATGCAATAACACATATTGCTATAAACTTGGGATTTCACATTTTCACTCTCTTCAACTCATTCTTTCCTCACTTTTTCTCTTTCTGCAACTTGCGTGAATGTATGAGTGCGTTTGTTTAGGTGTTAGATTAGTTTACATGTCTTAGATTTATCCAATAAAGTCTTTTTCATATTGAAAAGAAAAGTATCTTGTGTTTTGTGCTTACAAGTTAATGTCTTAAACTGCCGATCATGTCACTGTGCTATTAAATAGTGTTTTCACTATATTTGGGATTTTAATATCCAGTGCAGAGTTGATGTTATACGGCTCGTTCAGTGAATCGCTGGCTGACTCAGTGCAGCTGTAAAACAGTGATTCTGTCCAAATTCCCTATAAAATCATAAATGATTCCCAGGGTGCAAACTACGGGGGAGCTAGGGAGAGCTCAGCTCCCCTTAATAAGACATGGGCTGCCCTGAAAACGTGATTTGTGAAATTTTGGGGGGTCTCAAAAAATATTGACTGTGTTATTTTGACGTGCAATTTCAGTTTTGTGTAATGTGATCATCGTGAATTATGTTTAAAATTGCAAAAATATCATTCATTCATGCATGATGGTGATTTAAACCTAATTCACTTCAATAAAGATAACTATACATGCTATTCTTGTCATGAGCATCAAGGTGTGCGGGCGCTGCGGTGCAAATTCATTCCACTCATGTTTAGTACGTTAACTCAAAGATTCGTAGAAAAAATATAAACGTTGGATAATTCAACATTGGCCGTAGATCTGGGCGCAGTCCTTGAAATCCATTCATTTGTAAGTACAAGCGCAAGCGAACGAACAACCCCCCCCTAGTGTTGGGCGATATGGTCATTTTTCATATCGTCATATCGCCAGCCTGTGAGATCGCCGATACACGATATTATCGTGCATGGGTGGGTGGGGGCAAGAGAGAGACTCTCTGTACTTGTCATAAGTTATTTCATAACTATTTGGTGATTTTAAACCGCGAGTGCGTGAGAGGAGAGAGAGCCTGGAAGCACCAATAACCGAAATAATATACTTTCAAACATACTGAAAACTAACATGTTAAATATAAAAATATTTAAAACAGCTAGTTCATATTCGGATACAGCAGTCATACATCGCTATTAGGACCGCACGTCCTACTGTGTTTGCCGCATCGGTGTGGAAGTTATCAGTATAAAATCAGTCAAGGTGAAAATCAAAAGTAGATTTATTTTAAAGAGCAACAGTTTAACACTAAATATTGGGCATAAACAAACACGTTAAAGATAAAAGTATTTTCAGGTAAATTCATATTTTTGGAGTAAATGGATCAGTCATAAAATTGCTCCGTGACGAGCCCTGTTTTAGACTGATAACTTATTAACTGCATATTTTTTTATAATAACGATCATGAAGAATAAGCATCAATGTTTTTAGTTAATGTGCGGTAAAGAAAACGGTGCAGTTTCGTCATGTTCATTCATAGCTCATAGCTGTTCAAGAAGATGTCTAAAAGAGGTCTCTTTTTGCACTCTTGACAGCCTAATTTGTAAATAAAGGTTATCACCCTGCAGTTCAACTTTGATGTGGGCTTAGTTTTAGAGTCCGTTTTTAAAACATTTCCAATGAGGAGGAGAAGCCTAATCCTCATTTGCGCGTGTGTGTGAAGTGCGACGCTGAGGTGAAATAGCGGGGAAATTTGATAATACTAGCCCAATAATAATAGGCCACCTAATAATAATAATTTAGCCTTTAGCCTCCTCGGTAGAGCGCCCGCCTCCCGTGCGGAAGATCGTGGTTTCGAATCCTGCTCGGAGCGGGGCGAAGTAGAACCGGTTACATCTGCCTATCGAATCGGCACAGCCTAAGTGAGTGTGTGAGAGAGACAGCACACACAAAGTACTCACAGAAATGTATAGATGCATACTGCCGTTGAAAGAAAAAAAAGGGGGGATTTACAAAATATGATTTAGGTAAGATTTTATACAATAGTATTTCAATAAACAAGAGGTTAAAATTAAGTGACTTACATTTTAGAAATTAAGTGACTTACATTTGACTTACACAATAGTCTATATGAGTATGAGTCAAGTCAAGTCACCTTTATTTATATAGCGCTTTTAACAATACAGATTGTGTCAAAGCACTTAACAGTATCAAGTTGGAGGATAGAGTGTCAGTAATGTATAATAATAAGATTAAACACTCAATTTTCAGTTAAGGGCATTTCATTATTGAATTCGGAGATGTCATTGTCTAGCTAAGTTTAGTTTAAATAGTATCTGTGAAATCAAATTTACGATAATCCCTAGAAATTAAGTGTCCCCAACTGAGCAAGCCAGAGGCGACAGCGGCAAGGAACCAAAACTCCCTCTGAGACAGAATGGAGAAAAAAACCTCGGGAGAAACCAGGCTCAGCCGGGGGGCCAGTTCTCCTCTGGCCAGGATATTATTGTTTATTCATTGTTTACATATTGTTTTAATTAAATTTTTAAATGTATAAATGTATTATACTTCTATTTTTATATTGTTGCAATTTCTAACAATAATAGTATTATGTAGTTAGGTATTTTATTATTATATTTTTAATTATTTGTTTTATTTTTAGTTTTATTGTATTTTAGTCGAGGTCTTCACTGGGGATATGTCTCTGGGGCTCATCGCTGACGATCAGGGCCGTAGACATCATCTCCCGGCGCCGATCCACCATCTGATCCGGACACGGACTGAGAAACAGAATAAGAAAGAAACAACTATTAGCGTAGATGCCAATCTTCTTACGATGTAACGAGTACATCGTGTGTTATGGGAAGTGTTCCCGTTCCGGTTGATCTAATTAATGCAGCCTAACAATCCTTTAACGGATTTGAATAATAGAAGTGTATTAGTGTGTTATGTGTACGCCAGGTTAAAGAGGTGGGTCTTTAATCTAGATTTAAGCTGACAGAGTGTGTCTGCCTCCCGAACAGTGTTTGGTAGATTGTTCCAGAGTTTTGGTGCTAAAAAGGAAAACGATCTGCCGCCCGCAGTTGATTTTGATATTCTAGGTATTATCAAACGGCCAGAGTTTTGAGAACGCAGCTGCCGTGGAGGACTATAATGCGATAAGAGCTCACTCAAGTACTGAGGAGCTAAACCATTCAGGGCTTTATAAGTCATTAACAAGATTTTAAAATCTATACGATGTTTAGTAGGGAGCCAGTGCAGTGTTGACAGAACTGGGCTAATGTGGTCATACTTCCTGGTTCTAGTAAGAACTCTAGCTACTGCATTTTGGACTAACTGTAGTTTGTTTATTAAACGTGCAGAGCAACCACCCAGTAAAGCATTACAATAATCTAACCTTGAGGTCATAAACGCATGAATTAATATTTCTGCATTTGACGTTGAGAGCATAGGTCGCAGTTTGGATATGTTTTTGAGATGGAAGAACGCAGTTTTACAGATGCTAGAAACATGGCTTTCAAAAGAAAGATTGCTATCAAACAGCACACCTAGGTTCCTGACTGATGAAGAAGAAGAATTGACAGAGCAGCCGTCAAGTGTTAGATAGTGTTCTAAGTTATTACATGTGGGGTTTTTAGGTCCGATAATTAACACCTCTGTTTTTTCAGAATTTAGCAGTAGGAAATTACTCGTCATCCAGTTTTTTATATCGACTATGCATTCCGTTAGTTTCTCAATTTGGTGTGTTTCACCGGGCCGTGAAGAAATATAGAGCTGAGTATCATCAGCATAACAGTGAAAGCTAACACCATGTCTCCTGATAATATCTCCCAAGGGTAACATGTAAAGCGTGAAAAGTAACGGCCCTAGTACTGAGCCTTGAGGTACTCCATACTGCACTTGTGATCGATATGATACCTCGTCATTCACTGCTACGAACTGATGGCGGTCAGATAAGTACGATTTGAACCATGCTAAGGCACTTCCACTAATGCCAACAAAGTTTTCTAGTCTATTTAAAAGAATGTTGTGGTCGATGGTGTCAAACGCAGCGCTAAGATCCAGTAGAACTAATAAAGAGATACAACCACGATCAGATGATAGAAGCAGATCATTAGTAACTCTAATGAGAGCAGTCTCAGTACTATGATACGGTCTAAATCCTGACTGGAAATCCTCACAGATATCATTTTTCTCTAAGAAGGAATATAATTGTGAGGATACTAGTATCCTCAACCTGTTGATTTCTAGTATCTTTGACAGAAAAGGAAGATTTGAGATCGGTCTGTAATTAACTAGATCTTTGGGGTCAAGTTGTGGTTTTTTAATGAGAGGCTTAATAACAGCCAATTTTAAGGTTTTGGGGACATATCCTAATGACAATGATGAATTAATAATAGCCAAAAGAGGATCTATGACTTCTGGAAGCAGCTCTTTTATTAGTTTAGATGGAATCGGGTCTAACATACATGTTGTTGGTTTAGATGATTTAACAAGTTTATACAATTCTTCCTCTCCTATAGTAGAGAATGAGTGGAATTGTTCCTCGGGGGATCTATAGTGCACTATTTGATGTGATACTGTAGCTGACGGCTGCATGGTTACAATTTTATCTCTGATAGTATCGATCTTGGAAGTAAAGTAGTTCATAAAATCATTACTGCTGTGCTCTTGGGAAATGCCAACACCTGTTGATGCTTTATTTTTCGTTAATTTAGTGACTGTATTGAATAAATACCGGGGGTTATGTTTGTTTTCTTCTAGAAGAGATGAAAAGTAATCAGATCTAGCAGTTTTTAATGCTTTTCTGTAGGATAGGATACTTTCCCGCCAAGCTATACGAAATACCTCTAGTTTTGTTTTCCTCCAGCTGCGCTCCATTTTCCGGGCTGCTCTCTTTAGCGTGCGAGTGTGCTCATTATACCACGGTGTTGGACTCTTTTCCTTAATCTTCCTTAAGCGTAAAGGAGCAACTGTATCTAAAGTGCTGGAAAAGAGAGAGTCCATAGTCTCTGTTACATCATCAAGCTGTTCTGAGCTGTTGGATATGCTGAGTAATTGAGATAAATCAGGAAGATTACTTGCAAAGCAATCTTTTGTGCTAGAAGTGATGGTTCTACCATTCTTGTAACAAGGAGTAGAATTTACAGTTTTAGCTATATGGAGTTTACACAAGACTAGATAATGATCTGAGATATCATCGCTTTGCTGCAGAATTTCAACACCACTAACATCAATTCCATGTGACAGTATTAAATCTAGAGTATGATTTCGACAATGAGTAGGTCCTGAAACGTGTTGTCTAACCCCAATAGAGTTCAGAATGTCTATGAATGCTGATCCTAAGGCATCTTTTTCATTATCGACATGGATATTAAAATCGCCAACAATTAAGACTTTATCTGCAGCCAGTACTAACTCAGATAGAAAATCAGCAAATTCTTTAATAAAATCTGTATGGTGCCCTGGTGGCCTGTATACATTAGCCAATACAAACATCACAGGGGATTTGTCACGAACACGTGTTTCTCTAGATAATGTTATACGCAGCACCATAACTTCAAATGAGTTATACTTAAAGCCTGCCCTCTGAGAAATACTGAGAATATTGCTATCAATTGTAGCAACACCTCCCCCTTTGCCTTTTGGACGTGGCTCATTTTTATAGCTGTAATCTTGGGGGGTGGACTCATTTAAAGTAATGTATTCATCTGGTTTTAGCCATGTTTCTGTCAAACAGAGCAAATCTAGGTTATGATCATTAATCAAATCATTTACAAAAAGGGATTTTGTAGAAAGGGACCTGATGTTCAGTAAGCCAAGTTTTATAAATATGAGTAAACGTGTATTCACGTTTTTGAACGAAACGAGTGAGTCTATGGCCGTTTCTCAATACCAAGCACGCAAAGTTCGGACTTGCGTCCTCGGTAGTTCGGACTTCGCAAGTTCGACTCGGGAGTGTGAACTCCTGAGGACGAGAGGACACAAGTCCGGTAATTCTGCAAATGGAACAGCAATGTACTTGATAACGTCAGTCAGCTCGCCTAAGTTATCTACACTGTATTACAATACGACGAAATATATCAAACACCACTGCCTCTTTTTGTTTTCATGTAAACATATTAATAGCCGCAAAAACGTAGTTCAGGGAACGTACATGCATTACACTGAAACGAAATATTATATCTAACAGCGTTGCCTCTTTTCTGTTTCATTTAAAATATTAATAGCCACAAAAATGTGGTTCATGCAATGCGTACACGCATTACAATAAAACAAAATTATATCAAACACCACTGCCTTTTCATTTTCTTCAAAATATAAAACACAACCCTCTTTTCGTTTTCATTTTAAAAATATAAAACATTAATATGTGGTTTAGGTAATATGTGCACATATACTCTGATTCACTGTATAATAAAATGAAATATGACAAGCACAACTCTGCCTTTTTTGTTAAATGTCAGTTTTAATGAACAATAATAGCCATGATAATAGTAAAGTATAAGAGACTTATGTAATAGGAAATAAAGACAAAAGCAAACAAATCAGTCACGTTAACAAAGTAAGCGCTGTATTACGATTAATAAATAAATAATTTATGAAAAATAACTTTGTGCTCAACCAAAACGATATGACCTGGAAGAAATTTTAGATTCATGAGACCAAAGATTGCCTGTTAGATTTACCCAAAACGAATTTTACCTCATGTTTAACCACTACAGAGACATCAGAGCCAGCGGCAGATGTCAGAAGGACTAGCCGAGGTTATGCTCCTCTCTTCGGGATACATGAGCACTGGGCGCCCGGTGATCGCCTGGAACTCAAGTCTCCGAAATCAGCGAAACAAATTTTCAAATGGGTGCTTTCTTTATAAATATACCGCAGATTTGAGTTTTAAACAACTACATTCTCGCCTGAAATACTCTTAGAACGGCATTTCATGACACAATAACTAATATTTTTGAAAATTTTGCGGGTTTTCCCCTCCGCCATTAACTTTACCGTTCCTGTCAAATTTGCCTAAAACGCCTAAAAAAAGGCATACCCAAAGTAAATTGCATGCTGTTCTTGAACCATTTGGATTATATGCATGGTTTTGGTCTCTTTTGAAAGGTGACACTCTGAGGTATGTTTCTCAACCATCAGAATCACTGTAAGTCTTACTGATATTGAGTAACAGAACTTTGAACACACTGAAAAAGTAAAAAAAAAAAATCTGTCTACATTTTTTTGGTAAACAAAAGCCTGCAGATGACTATAGCTGGGAGCTATGAGCTGGAAAACACAATGGGATCACAGAATGAAGCCTTACCAAGCTACATTTCAAATTTGATAACAATACCTTAGAGAATGAGTGTTTTACACATGTTTATCTAAGTTTATGTCTAGGCGCTTCCCAAAAAAGGACACTCGGAGACTCCAAATGACCATTTGTAACCAACGACACATAAAAAGCTGTAATACTTGAATGCTTTAATGTACAGTCATAATTTTGGGCTCTAATGAAAGGTTACACTTAGATCTATTCAATTCCACATCCAGATTCACTGTCAATAATTGCTGACACATAGTAACTGAAGCATAAACACATTATAGTGACATTTATACACAGAATCCAAAATTTGTACACTTGTAAATAACATCTATTTCTAAATTCTAATCTAATTACCATTTTTTCCCCTATACTTCTATTTTTGTACATAGTACATTATTTAATTTCTGTTTTTTTTTTTATATTGGTGTTATATTCAATACATCCCTACTGTGTTATTCCTATGCATGTCTGCACTATGTCTGTACTTTCTTCTGCACTGGAAGCTCCTGTCATCAGGACAAATTCCTTCTTGTGTGTGTAAACATACTTGTAATAAAGCTCTTCTGATTCTGATTATAGTGTTTTTTTAAATGTTGTCATCATGTCCCTCAGTATATGGCTTTTCGCTGACTGGCTCCCAGACTTCATTCGATTCAATGTCAGATGATTGTCTGTGATTATAAAAAAACAACACACAAAACAGAAGTTAGCAGGAACACCTCAAACACACACACACACACATATACACACACACACACACATATACATACACACACACACATATACATACACACACACACATATATACATACATACACACATATACACACACATATACATACACACATATACACACATACACACATATACACACATATACATACACACACACACACACACACATATACATACACACACACACATATACACACACCACATATACATACACACACATATACATACACACACACATATACATACACACACACATATACATACACACACACATATACATACATACACACACACACATATACACACATACACGCATATACACACATACACACATATACATACACACACATATACATACACACACATATACATACACACACATATACATACACACAACACATATACACACACATATACACACACACACATATACACACACACACATATACACACACACACACATATACACACACACACACATATACACACACACACACATATACATACATACACACACATATACATACATACACACATATACACACATATACATACACACACACACACACACACATATACATACACACACACATATACATACACACATATACATACACACACACATATACATACACACACATATACATACACACACACATATACATACACACACACACATATACACACACACACATATACATACACGCACACACACACACACACTTGTTTCACTATCCTCGTGTCGACTCTCCATAGGCATAATGGTTTTTCTACTGTACAAACCGTATATTCTATCGCCCTACACCAACACTTAGCCCTCACATGAGACATTTTGCATTTTTAGATTTTCAAAAAACTTCATTCTGTGTGATTTATAATGAGTCTGTGTGTATTCAGGTTTAAATCCCCACCAGTATATAAAAACAACATGCACACAGTCACACACACACAAAAAACTTAATTCTGTGTGATTTATAATGAGTCTGTGTGTATTCAGGTTTAAATCCCCACCGGTAACCAGCGCACACGCACAAACAAACAAACAGGACATAAGTGACCAGGGACGCATCAAAACACATACACATATACTGTAAAATATGTATAAGACACATAAATATGTATAATATATATAAATAATTATATTATATAATAAAACACTTACTTGTTGACAGCGTTGCGTCGAGGTGTTCGCTCCACGCTTCATGGCTGAAACAATGGGTCCGCTTCAATGGCTCTCTTCGTCAAAAATGTCCTCAAACATCGCTATCTTCGTCTAAAATGTCATCTCTGTCACGCCGAGCACATTATTCAACAACTTTAACCATCGTCTTAGTGTAAAACGTGTGTTTTTGTCATTTTTCGCCTCTCATCGTCTCTTAGCCGTATGCTATCAGTGCGTATGCGCCAGAGCGCATCTGAGCTTATCGTTCTGCGCATCAAGATTTGGGCATGCTAGCCTGGACCGACCCCCTAAAGCGTCATATCAGTCTGTTTAGAAGCTCATTGGCTATCAGAAACGACAGTCATTTGCAGACTATAATGCAATTGGTTCGATCTACTGTCCATCAAACGAGGGCCGCGTCATTTCCAAAGCTGAACGCTCATTCGCTTTGACGGGATGCTGACCCCTCTAAGATGCAGCTATTGGTTCAAATGAGGTGTCAATCAAAAGGTCAGATCTCAGCGGCCATTTTGACATCAAATAATTCCTTTTGTTTGTATGAGAATAGACGGAAAACACAGAAGAGTGGATAGCTCCGTCGGCTAATGTGAAATGATACTACTACATTCTGTGGATGTTTATCAACATATACATGTGTTATGGACTAAATATTGAACTGAATTGGATCTCTGGACCCTTTGCAGTGTAACAACACCGTTTTTGGTGGAATTTTATGGATCAGGAGGCTTCATATGTGAGTTATTTCATGTTTGTTATTGTTTATTTGGTTGTTGGTGGTCTGACAAAGACCCTGACTGTACCTGTGTGTTGATTGTATCTTAAAATGCCTTACATCGTTCGAATCAGAAGAATCTCAGCTTTCCAGAGATATATGACATGTTCAGATTTTTTTTGTTGTTGTTTTTGTGTCTGACGAACTTTACCCCCTGCGGTCGCAGTGTACCGCCGGCGGAACACCTGCACGCTAACAGGTTAACGCTCGCTGGTTGGTGCGAAATGCATTCTGGGATACCTGGCTGCCTCAAGTTCGCACAAGTCACCTCTGGATGCATCCTTGATAAAAGGGGCGGAGCAAGAACACATCCCGAGATTTTAACTGTACTTGTCTAGATGTGAACTTTTGAATTGGAACAGTACTTGGGTGACGACTGATGACGTTTCACAAGTCCACAAGAACACAAGTACAGACAAGAACGCATATTGAGAAATGGCCCATGATTCAGTGGTCCATTCATAAGGACAGTCAATTGCCTCGTTTCTGAATGAATCAGCCGTATGAATGAATCGGTTGAATGAATGAATAAATGACTCGCTCACTAAAACAGACATTTGCCACCACCTATTGGTGGTTTAGGCATATTTAAAAGTATAATTACATTTTTTCAACTTTTATTTGTAAGTTTAAAAAAATATGTAAAACATTAATCTTATAAAATTATTTATGCATTTGAAATTTTGCAGTGTAAATGCATTAATGCATCTAATGCCACTTCAGATGCTGCTTCTGTTTCCTCAGCAGTGGAAAGATAGAGTTTGTTAATACTAATTTAATTTGAATGGTAACAACTCTACAGTTTCTTATTATGCTAACTGAATTAATTGAAACAAAGTAAGAATTTGATGTGAAAGATGACACATTTAATAAGGTTAGGGGAAAGAAATTACCATTTATAAACAGTGGGAAATGACATCTGTTTTGTTACATAAAGCAACTCATTTTAAGTTAACTATTTCTTCCTCTTTCCAGTCACAGATCACTTTATTTTGAGAGTTGTTTAAGTGAGAGAAAATCTGTAAATTAGTCCAGATTGGGGGAATTGTAATGTTTAATAATTTATTTTATTATGTAAAAATTTTTTAGGTGAAATTTGCATAGATTTTTGTTTGTATATGCTGTCAATTATAGTTCTTAGAAAGAAAATCGGAATCAGCAAAAATCAGTGTCGGCAGGTCACACTTCCAAAAAAATCGGAAATCAGGATCGGCCAAGAAAATTGCAATCGGTGCATCTCTAAATAAAACATTAAAATAAAACCGTTCTCATGGGTGTGGATCATGATCTCCTATACTACTTTACATTTCATAACAATCAGCCAAATTGGTTAAATTCCATGAGTTAAAATGGGGTCAGATTAAATTAATTAAATTAACAGTATTAAAGTGAATAAATGGAGTGTATTTACAATATTCACATGAAACTTAAAACAACATAATAAAAACAGAAAACCTTTGGCTGTTAAAAGCATAGAGTCCATTGGTTCCATACATTGCATCTCTGGCGTGCGGCGTTTGCCTGGAAAAAAAAGAGTCCTTTAAAAAAAAAAAACACTTGTTGATATCACGTTCGAGTTCATGAGTACGCCTACCAATGGTATGAGAGGAACACAGCTTTCACTCTCAACCAAACTAACATTTCTAGCCAATCAGAAGTTTTTGCTCTTAGAAACACGAGACGCACATAAAAGTCGCAGCCCTGATGAATGGAAAAGAAGCCGCTGCGTCTCGAGCGCGACACGTTGAAAAAGCTGCGAGGCGCAAATTGGTCAAAGATGTCCATCTAGTGCATATTTACATAGAAAAGCTATTAAAAAGCAGCAAAGCTTTGTAAACAGCTCAGAGCACTGAAAGAATCATCTGACTGGTGCACACTCACATGAATGAAAACTGAACTGTGTATTGATTTCTATAGAAAGTTTTTGTATACATTACAAATGACACATTTTACAAATATACACTATTAAGTGCGCCATGGAAAATTACTACATTAAAAATACACAAACTTTACATTAAGACTAATTTTATATTAGTGTTTGTGTAAGGCTGTGTCAGAGAATTTGATGCTGTTCCACTGAAACACCTCTGTTTTACATAATAAATAAAGTCTGTTATATCAAACCCTTTCTCTGATTTCATGATGGACTTAAGAAAAGATCACTGAGAATTTAAGACATTAATAACCCCAAGGTTGATGTGCAAATCTACAGGTCATGCTAATGCTGATAGACCACAACTGCAATTCACTAGTGTAGCCAGAAATGTTGAAGTGGGTGGGCCTACATAAAACTAGGTGGGCCAGGTGTGTAGCATATGAAAACTGCATGTCAAATTGCCAACAAAAAAAATACAGCACCAAGGTTCATTAGACAGTACTTCTAAAGCATGCATTAACATTAGTAATTTGTTATATGTTCATTTCAAAATTTAGGACATTATTAAAATTCAAGAGCTGGTTAACAAAGATGAATAAACACGGTAACAAATGTATTGCTAATGTTATTTAATGCATTAACTAACATTAACTAAAGGAAGTGTATTTAAAAGCATTACCTCAGTCAGTGTGAAACGGGGCTTCGCTGATGATTTCATAATCAAACGTCTCTGTCAGTTCACGCTCATTGAGGACCACAGAAATGTGTGCAGCTGCAAATTATGCAGCTTGTGGCAACCAGGATCCAGCACAAAGTTTATGTGTTTCTTTCCACAAAGGACGCATCTTTTTAGCGGATCAAACACTGTACCTATGCTAATATGATGCTTCAAACACACTTGGTTCAGAAGTTTCCGATCGATAAATCCAGCACCCGCAGGTGGTCTGGCGGGTTTCATTTGTAGACGGTCCAGATTTATTGCTAAGACTTTTACTTTTTAAAGAATTGATCTGATTTATGATTGCTCAACTCGGCTATTTTCAAATTTAACTCCACAAACGCGCGCATTTTACTATTATATCCTTACGACATAAACATAACATTGTGGGTGGGACTAACAGAAACGGATCATCATTTTGACAAACGTGATGCACCTATGGGAAGAGAGAAAACTAAGAAACGACCTGTAATTGACCATGAAAGCAAGCGTTTAATATTTTTTTCATAAATATATAAAATTACATTGAAATAAGACATTTATTAGTATCGTTTAATAAATTACATCCATTTGGAAAATTACCAACTGAACATCTCATTGGGTGATTGGCCCACCCAGGCCCACCATATCTACGCGACTGCAGCAATTACAAACAAATGTAGCTTATATGCCATTGCACAGTTAATACTGAGTCCAAATAGCCCACCATCATCTGATTGGGCTAGTCAGCATTATAAAAAACGACGATGATTCATCAGCTCCAGTGGCGCAGACGGTCAAGTGCCTGCTGTGGTCTTTTTGACGCGATCGACCAGAGTTCG
Source organism: Schizothorax lantsangensis (assembly GCA_027422415.1). Taxonomy (NCBI): domain Eukaryota; kingdom Metazoa; phylum Chordata; class Actinopteri; order Cypriniformes; family Cyprinidae; genus Schizothorax; species Schizothorax lantsangensis. The sequence continues at coordinate 120,257 of JAPDDO010000155.1, forward strand.
AACCCGCCTTTAGCCTAACTTTTTTTTCGTCCCTTTTCAAACCTCCCCAGCAGGCACCAGACGTCTATGTAAGGTCAGGATGACGTCGGACAGACGTTGCATTTTGGTTTAAAATGAAAATCGGGTTGATGTCAATATTTGACGTTAGGCTTGCTGCGATAGACGGTGTTGGCGGTGTTAAGCCGCAACACCGGTTACGTCACTTGCCCACCGCGGCACCGTCATTTAGATTTTTTTTATAGTAATAAAAATAATTTAGTTCAGTTAGAGCAGTGGTTCTCAAACCTGTCCTGGGGACCCCCAACCACAGCATATTTTGTATGTATCCCTCATTTAACACACCTGAATCAACTCATCAGCTCATTTGTAGAATCTGCAAGACTTGAAATGGGTGTGGCCTATGAGAGAGACATACAAAATGTGTGGTGGCTGGGGGTCCCCAGGACAGGTTTGAGAACCACTGAGTTAGAAGACACTACAATTAAAACTGAACGCGGCTGCTCAATGCAGCGCACCGAACGAACGACAGTCGCGCATCACAGATCAGATTTATTTTATCACACGTGAGGAGAGTGAGTCGAGCTGACTGATGAGAAGAATGAGGTGAGACAGACAAGAAGAGTGAGGTGAGACAGACAAGACGATGGCGGAAGAGTTTCAAAACGAAATGTAAAAGTGCCTGTTTTAAAAATATTTTGGATTTTGAAAAGGCTGTTGACTTCTGCCATTAATCTAAGTCAGTGGTTCTCAACCATTTTTTCCACCGGGCCACACTACGGTCCAAGTGCAAGCATCACTGGCTGCACGCATGTCATTTACATATTACGTCATCAATACAAACCAACCAGATTTATAATATTATTTATAGCCTCAATATTATATCTAAATGATTACATTTATTGAAATAAATAAGTAAATAAACAAATAATTCTACTCACCATTAATAAAACACCTGACGCTGTCGGGAGCTGACCAATTTTGTGAAATTCTGCTCGAAAGGAGTAACAGCATGAAGTTTTGATTGTAAGTTGCAGTCTGTAAGACGCGCACGGACGCGTGACTTGACACGCGACATTGCAGAATGTGTGCGTTCACAAATGTAGCCTATGTTGATCCAAATATGAAACATCCAGAGATGTTTTGCCACATCTCTGTAATTAAGGATGATTGCTGCGTAGTAGCCTATGGGTGTTTCTTTTTACCTGAACATCTTCAAGTGAGTGGCGGGGCAAACCGAGAGTCCAGCACTCTCTTCACTGCTGATGCTGCGACTATTCTTGTTTGAATGCGTTCCTTCGCTGGCATTTTTATTTGAATTGAATTCTGCCAAAGTGCGCGCTTGTAAGTGTTCATTAAATGCGTAACATTAATTAGCCTACGTGAGTAGCCTACATAGGTCTGCTCATGTCTGAAAATAATATATGAAAATCAAAATTATTTTACATAAAAACATTATAGCTTATATTTGTTTAGGATTTTTTTTAATTAATGTAAAAACTAAAATGAATTGTAAAACTGAAAGTTATTTTTTAATTGTGTTCAGCACATAGAATGTAACATTCAGCATGGTGGGCGCATTTGGATTCGTGAGGGATTCGTTAGAACCACTGATCTAAGTGATAATGGAAGTTTTTTTAAAACATTCGTTTCTCATTTATTTTGTTCCACAGTATGCTGATTTTTAAATTATTTAAAACTGTGCATTTTCCCCCCATTATTTTACATCAAGGATGCAGTCTGAGCCGCCAAACTTTCTTATTCGTTTTGCTAATAAACGTTCTACTTTTCATAATTATCTGTTCCTCATTCTTTACTGATTTTTAGTTTTGTATACCTATTTAAACTTTGTAAGTTATTTGGTATTTTATATTAGGCATATAGCATGGTGTATTTTTATTCGTTTTGTTAATAAAATTTCTATGTTCTACGTTGTATTTTGAACCATGAATTGATGCCGAATTGCCGCTAATTTAAAAGTGAAAGTAAAACGTGCAAGGAGCTTTTATAAGCTATTTAAGCAAAGGAAAGTGAGGAAAAGTGGGAAAACTCAAACAAACTAAAAACAAACAACAGCTTGACACCGAATTGCCTATTTAAAAGTGAAAGTAACACGCGCATGGTGCTTACAGGCTATTTTAAACAGAAGGAAAGCTAGGAAAAAATGGAAAACTCAAACGACCCCCCACCACGGTGATACCGGTATTATCGGTGTTGTCACACGTCGATTAACCGGTGGGAAAATTTCCTCACCGTCACAACCCTATTTGACGTTAATTCAACGTTGGATTTTGGTTACACAACCTAAAAACAACAAAATCTCAACGTCAGCTGACATCGGTATTGGACATCAATTTAACATTGACATTAGAGTTGAATTTACATTGAATTTTGGTCACCCGACATCGCAACTGAAATTTAACTAGTGATGGGAAGTTCAGATCATTTTACTGACTTGGACCTTTGAGTCTCGTTCAGCAAAATGAACGAATCTTTTTTCGAGTCATTTTGTTCATTTCGTTCATTTTAACAAAATATAATTAAAATGTTAGGTGCTACTTCCCTAAGACATCTACTACTTGTGCAAACGTTGAACACACTACAAACAATACAAAACTATAATGGCATAAGAAACAGAAAAAAAAATATTCATTGTTTACCTGGGTCTTTAGTCTATGATTAGCTCACCTCACCTCTTATCTGACAAGATCGGGTTTGAGTCGCTCGTTCATCACGTGACAGCCTCATAAGCTAAACATATGAGAGCCGGAAAGAGAATTGATTAGTTCATCTGAGTCTTCGGGTTTGAGTCTTCGTTCTTTTGTCACATGACGTGACAGCATTGGATAGAGAAATTAGTTAATTTAAAACCTTCCTTACAAACGGCTGCATAGTTATTATTATTATTATTTACTCTTACAGTTACGTGATGTGTTTCTGGTCTCAAATTGTAGCTTTTTATTTCTTACAGTTTATAAATGTGTGAATTTCTGTCATGATGGTTCTTTTCCATAACACTGAATGTGGTAACAAAGGAAATACACTAAAGAGTTGGTTATTATTATCATTATTAAGTCTTTTTCCCTCAGACTGCATTGGTTTAGCTTAAGAGGCTGTCACGTGATGAACGAACGACTCGAAAAACCCGAAGACTCGAAACAGGTGAACTAATTCAGTGCAGAACCTATATGTTGCGCATGCGCGACTGAACAAATCACTCCCCGAGACGAATCGTTCAAGACCGACCCATCACTAAATTTAACCAAATATCAATGTCTTATGACGTTGTGTGCCTGTTGTGTGTCTGCTGGGTCATATCACATCATAAAGGCATTTATTTTCAATAAAATGAAGGAAATAATAAAAAAGTTGAAAATAAAGTATCGGGTAGGTTTAGGTTAGGTGTAGGGAGGGCTTTATTGTCCCAATAAGGTGGCATATATTTAATAATTTGAATGAAAATGATCATTTTCACTCAATACGTTATTATTGCATACTACTGAAGTGCAGATAATGGCCACTATTTGCAACAAGTAGTATAAATAACAGAAAACCTTGCTATTTTAACAGTGTAAATAGAATCCATAGCTATTTTCACTTAGTGTAAATAGCCGCTGTCCAATGAATAACATTGCAACATGTTGTTTATTGATTGTTACATATTTGCTTGTATTTGAGTTTTTGAGTAATCTCTGGCCCTAATAAAGGTTAATTTTATTGACAAACATAGTTCACTGTATAACAGTAAAATGAGGCCTGCAGGTTTTTGGCTTTGGCACTAGAAAATGCATCCAACAAAAATAATAAATTTTCTTGTTTTGGGGGAAAAAAAATAATGGTTCTAATTATGTCTGATTGCACACAATTAGCCAACATGTATTTAACCAATAAATCAACTATGAATATCTATGGCAAGATTTTTTAAATCTGCATGCGTGTGTGTGTTTCACGTACTTTAGAAATGTTGGTGTGTGAACAGGACTTTTATTTTGGTACGGCGCTGTGACGTCATAAGTCTGCATCTGTTGTGATTCGGCTGAAGAAAGGTTTGTGTTTCTAAACATTTACAGTGTTTACTTCAATGCAAACCGTTGTCTCTGTTTAATAGTTTTTACAAGCGATGTAAAGTTAATTCATTAACATTGATTGTAACATTGTAATGTTTTATCTAACGATTATATGCACGTTATTTAGTAAATAGCATCCACATGAATCAGTTTATCATAAACACGAATTCGGTTCATTGACATTCCCTTACTAGTGTGCTAACTACTGAACTAGGGAGCTGATTGAGACAAACTCAGGGATTTAGTTTGTATTGATTTTTCTTTAATTATTCTCATCTTAAACATGACAGTGTGTGGATCTCAGCAGGAGTTTTTCTGTGTGTTTGAACAACTGCAGTCACGCCATCTGCGCTTCGGAGAAGCGCGGTCACGCCATCTACGCCGTAAATTTCGTTGCGCGTCTACATGGCGTTGCGTGGTAGTGATAGCCATGAAGCTCTGAACCCTTTGCAATCTTTTTTTTTTTTTTTTTTTTTTTTTTTTTTTTTAAGAGTGCGTATCAAACTGAAACCACAGGCACTTCTTATTTAATGGCATTTTATTGTTTAATTGTATTCATAATGTATGCATTTTCAATAAACCACTTGAAATGGGTTTGTAAAATGTTTTTGTTTTAAAAGAAATCATAAAGAAAAAATTAAATTAAATAGTTTTCTGCAAATTCTTGTTATTTATCTACCAAGTAACACAGTGGTAATTTTTTAATCGTTTTTTAATAATTGCATACCAAAATCATGACAAATGCTATTTACATTGCCATATAGACATATTTAAAAATTCATAAAAAGATTAAATCAAATTGTTTTCTGCAAACTCCACCAGATTCTTGTTCTGTGTCTCCCCAAGTATCACTGTGGTGATTTTCATGTTGTTTTACTGTGTCATTTTTTAATAATTGCATAGCAAAGTCTAGAAAAATGCTATTTATTACCTCACTATATCACATTTTAAAAATTCATAAAATGATCAAATCAACTTGTTTTCTGCAAACTCCACCAGATTCTTGTTCTGTGTCTCCCCAAGTACCACTGTGGTGATTTTCATGCTGTTTTACTGTATAATTCTTTAATAATTGCACAGCAAAGTCAAGAAAAATGCTATTTACATTGCTGTATAGACATTTTAAAAATTCATAAAATGATCAAATCAAATTGTTTTCTGCAAACTGCTACAGATTCTTATTCTACATCTCTCCAAGTACCACTGTGATGATTTTCATGTTGTTTTACTGTATAATTTTTTAATAATTGCATAGCAAAGACTAGAAAAATGCTATTTATTACCTCACTATATCACATTTTAAAAATTCATAAAAATATCAAATCAAATTGTTTTCTGCAAACTCCACCAGATTCTTGTTCTGTGTCTCCCCAAGTACCACTGTGATGATTTTCATGCTGTTTTACTGTATAATTCTTTAATAATTGAACAGCAAAGTCAAGAAAAAAAGCTATTTACATTGCTGTATAGACATATTTTAAAAATTCATAAAAAGATCAAATCAAATTTGTTTTCTGCAAACTCCACCAGATTTTTGTTCTGTGTCTCCCCAAGTACCACTGTGATGATTTTCATGCTGTTTTACTGTATCATTTTTTAATAATTGCATAGCAAAATCAAGAAAAATGCTAATTATTACCTCACTATATCACATTTTAAAAATTCATTAAATGATCAAATCAAATTGTTTTCTGCAAACTCCACCAGATTCTTGTTCTGCATCTCCCCAAGTACCACTGTGGTGATGTTCATGCTGTTTTACTGTATCGTTTTTTAATAATTGCATACCAAAATCATGACAAATGCTATTTACATTGCCATATAGACATATTTAAAAATTCATAAAAAGATTAAATCAAATTGTTTTCTGCTAACTCCACCAGATTCTTGTTCTGTGTCTCCCCAAGTACCACTGTGATGATTTTCATGTTGTTTTACTGTATAATTATTTAATAATTGCACAGCAAAGTCAAGAAAAATGCTATTTACATTGCTGTACAGACATATTTTAAAAATTCATAAAAAGATCAAATCAAATTGTTTTCTGCAAACTCCACCAGATTCTTGTTCTGTGTCTCCCCAAGTACCACTGTGATGATTTTCATGCTGTTTTACTGTATCATTTTTTAATACTTGCATAGCAAAATCAAGAAAAATGCTAATTATTACCTCACTATATCACAATTTAAAAATTCATAAAATGATCAAATCAAATTGTTTTCTGCAAACTCCACCAGATTCTTGTTCTACATCTCCCCAAGTACCACTGTGATGATTTTCATGCTGTTTTACTGTATGGTTTTTTAATAATTGCATACCAAAGTCATGACAAATGCTATTTACATTGCCATATAGACATATTTTGAAAATTCATAAAAAGTTCAAATCAAATTGTTTTCTGCAAACTCCACCAGATTCTTGTTCTGCATCTCCCCAAGTACCACTGAGGAGATTTTCATGTTGTTTTACTTTATCATTTTTTAATAATTGCATAGCAAAGTCTAGAAAAATGCTATTTACATTGCTGTACAGACATATTTTAAAAATTCATAAAAAGATCAAATCAAATTGTTTTCTGCAAACTCCACCAGATTCTTGTTCTGTGTCTCCCCAAGTATCACTGTGGTGATTTTCATGTTGTTTTACTGTGTCATTTTTAATAATTGCATAGCAAAGTCTAGAAAAATGCTATTTATTACCTCACTATATCACATTTTAAAAATTCATAAAATGATCAAATCAACTTGTTTTCTGCAAACTCCACCAGATTCTTGTTCTGTGTCTCCCAAGTACCACTGTGGTGATTTTCATGCTGTTTTACTGTATAATTCTTTAATAATTGCACAGCAAAGTCAAGAAAAATGCTATTTACATTGCTGTATAGACATTTTAAAAATTCATAAAATGATCAAATCAAATTGTTTTCTGCAAACTGCTACAGATTCTTATTCTACATCTCTCCAAGTACCACTGTGATGATTTTCATGTTGTTTTACTGTATAATTTTTTAATAATTGCATAGCAAAGACTAGAAAAATGCTATTTATTACCTCACTATATCACATTTTAAAAATTCATAAAAATATCAAATCAAATTGTTTTCTGCAAACTCCACCAGATTCTTGTTCTGTGTCTCCCCAAGTACCACTGTGATGATTTTCATGCTGTTTTACTGTATAATTCTTTAATAATTGAACAGCAAATTCAAGAAAAAAAGCTATTTACATTGCTGTATAGACATATTTTAAAAATTCATAAAAAGATCAAATCAAATTTGTTTTCTGCAAACTCCACCAGATTTTTGTTCTGTGTCTCCCAAGTACCACTGTGATGATTTTCATGCTGTTTTACTGTATCATTTTTTAATAATTGCATAGCAAAATCAAGAAAAATGCTAATTATTACCTCACTATATCACATTTTAAAAATTCATAAAATGATCAAATCAAATTGTTTTCTGCAAACTCCACCAGATTCTTGTTCTGCATCTCCCCAAGTACCACTGTGGTGATGTTCATGCTGTTTTACTGTATCGTTTTTTAATAATTGCATACCAAAATCATGACAAATGCTATTTACATTGCCATATAGACATATTTAAAAATTCATAAAAAGATTAAATCAAATTGTTTTCTGCTAACTCCACCAGATTCTTGTTCTGTGTCTCCCCAAGTACCACTGTGATGATTTTCATGTTGTTTTACTGTATAATTATTTAATAATTGCACAGCAAAGTCAAGAAAAATGCTATTTACATTGCTGTACAGACATATTTTAAAAATTCATAAAAAGATCAAATCAAATTGTTTTCTGCAAACTCCACCAGATTCTTGTTCTGTGTCTCCCCAAGTACCACTGTGATGATTTTCATGCTGTTTTACTGTATCATTTTTTAATAATTGCATAGCAAAATCAAGAAAAATGCTAATTATTACCTCACTATATCACAATTTAAAAATTCATAAAATGATCAAATCAAATTGTTTTCTGCAAACTCCACCAGATTCTTGTTCTACATCTCCCCAAGTACCACTGTGATGATTTTCATGCTGTTTTACTGTATGGTTTTTTAATAATTGCATACCAAAGTCATGACAAATGCTATTTACATTGCCATATAGACATATTTTGAAAATTCATAAAAAGTTCAAATCAAATTGTTTTCTGCAAACTCCACCAGATTCTTGTTCTGCATCTCCCCAAGTACCACTGAGGAGATTTTCATGTTGTTTTACTTTATCATTTTTTAATAATTGCATAGCAAAGTCTAGAAAAATGCTATTTATTACCTCACTGTATCACATTTTAAAAATTCATAAAAAGATCAAATCAAATTGTAAGGATGCCTGTTGTTGCTTTGGTAGTTGTTATATCCACTGATACTCTGAGCTCTGGATCAGCTGCTTTCAATGGCTCTGAAGCCCCACAGCTTCACATCATCATTCCAACTCAAAGAATGACATCAGACCTTCAGCCTTCTTGAAGGGATAGCAAGTTGGATTCCTTAGCCCGGTAAGGAACACACTTTCCGGTGATTTTCAATGTAGCTGAGATCCTGTTTTGCATAAATATGCACTGTTATCTCTGTGTTTTTGTGCAGCAAAGTCACAAAGTCAAAAGTCAAGACTAAAGACACTAATACACTCTTAACAGGGACTAAAAATCCGAACTTCTATTAATTAATTTATTTTTTGCTCTGTATATACATTGTTACTATAGAAACAGTAAGAATGTCACACAGAAGGCAGAAGCAATACATAAGATAAGAGTAATACCAAAGTGTTAAGCCAAACATAAAAATCGAAGGCCTGGTTTCACAGACAGGGTTTAGAATAAACCAGGATTAGGCCATAGTTCAATTAGGATATTTAAGTAATTTTTATAAACGTGCCTTAGAAATAACATTACTGGTGTGCTTTTCGAGACAAAATAAGGGCATTGATATATTTTAAGATCAATCAGAGCAAGTTTCTTTCAGTTGAAACAGCTCAGACTTAGATTTTAGTCTGGGATTAGGCTTAGGCCTTGTCTGTGAAACCGGGGGAATAACAGTCAAGATCTAAACTTGTTTGTCATCTCAAAGCCAGCCAAACATAAAATCTGAGATCATTAAAAATCACAACAACAAAATGTATAATTTTCTGTGAGAGACAGGTACAGATACACAGATAACACATAATCAACAAACTGGCAAACACTGATTCATAACATACAGTACATTGTGGGTAGCTGGAAACAGAGAAACCTGAAGAACGGAATGTGCCTTTTTTCTTGAGAAAAAGGCCTCTCCATATGTTGAACTTCTGTTTTCTCCTCTCAGGTTCAATGTGACTGTCTAGGTAACAGAGGTTATTGGGGCCTCTCGGCTATGTGATCTACATTTAGTCAGAACATTTAGGTGGTTTTCTAGGTATGTACATTATAAAAATAGCTGAATATTGTCTTAATTTCTCTCTCTGAGAAATGGCACTCATTGTCTGTGTGTTTTGGGTAATAAGAGTAATAGCATAGCTACCTGACCTTGAGGGAAATAAGTGTTTCAGTATTCATGTGTTTTTCTATCTGTCTGTGCAGGACCAGTCTGTATACCAGACTTTGGTATGCAATTATTAAAATATTATACAGTAAAACAACATGAAAATCACCACAGTGGTACTTGGGGAGATGCAGAACAAGAATCTGGTGGAGTTTGCAGAAAACAATTTGATTTGATCATTTTATGAATTTTTAAAATATGTCTATACAGCAATGCAAATAGCATTTTTCTTGACTTTGCTGTGGAATTATTAAAGAATTATACAGTAAAACAACATGAAAATCACCACAGTGGTACTTGGGGAGATGTAGAACAAGAATCTGGTGGAGTTTGCAGAAAACAATTTGATTTGATCATTTTATGAATTTTTAAAATGTGATATAGTGAGGTAATAATTAGCATTTTTCTTGATTTTGCTATGCAATTATTAAAAAATGATACAGTAAAACAGCATGAAAATCACCACAGTGGTACTTGGGGAGATGTAGAACAAGAATCTGGTGGAGTTTGCAGAAAACAATTTGATTTAATCTTTTTATGAATTTTTAAATATGACTATATGGCAATGTAAATAGCATTTGTCATGATTTTGGTATGCTATTATTAAAAGATTATACAGTAAAACAACATGAAAATCATCACAGTGGTACTTGGGGAGATGTAGAACAAGAATCTGGTGGAGTTTGCAGAAAACAATTTGATTTGATCATTTTATGAATTTTTAAAATGTGATATAGTGAGGTAATAATTAGCATTTTTCTTGATTTTGCTATGCAATTATTAAAAAATGATATAGTAAAACAGCATGAAAATCATCACAGTGGTACTTGGGGAGACACAGAACAAGAATCTGGTGGAGTTTGCAGAAAACAATTTGATTTGATCATTTTATGAATTTTTAAAATATGTCTATACAGCAATGTAAATAGCATTTTTCTTGATTTTGCTGTGCAATTATTAAAGAACTATACAGTAAAACAACATGAAAATCATCACAGTGGTACTTGGGGAGACACAGAACAAGAATCTGGTGGAGTTTGCAGAAAACAATTTGATTTGATCATTTTATGAATTTTTAAATATGTCTATATGGCAATGTAAATAGCATTTGTCATGACTTTGGTATGCAATTATTAAAAAACGATACAGTAAAACAGCATGAACATCACCACAGTGGTACTTGGGGAGATGCAGAACAAGAATCTGGTGGAGTTTGCAGAAAACAATTTGATTTGATCATTTTATGAATTTTTAAAATGTGATATAGTGAGGTAATAATTAGCATTTTTCTTGATTTTGCTATGCAATTATTAAAAAATGATACAGTAAAACAGCATGAAAATCACCACAGTGATACTTGGGGAGATATAGAACAAGAATCTGGTGGAGTTTGCAGAAAACAATTTGATTTGATCATTTTATGAATTTTTAAAATATGTCTATATGGCAATGTAAATAGCATTTGTCATGACTTTGCTATGCAATTATTAAAAAACGATACAGTAAAACAGCATGAACATCACCACAGTGGTACTTGGGGAGATGCAGAACAAGAATCTGGTGGAGTTTGCAGAAAACAATTTGATTTGATCTTTTTATGAATTTTTAAAATGTGATACAGTGAGGTAATAAATAGCATTTTTCTTGATTTTGCTATGCAATTATTAAAAAATGATACAGTAAAACAGCATGAAAATCACCACAGTGATACTTGGGGAGATGTAGAACAAGAATCTGGTGGAGTTTGCAGAAAACAATTTGATTTGATCATTTTATGAATTTTTAAAATATGTCTATATGGCAATGTAAATAGCATTTGTCATGACTTTGCTGTGCAATTATTAAAGAATTATACAGTAAAACAACATGAAAATCATCACAGTGGTACTTGGGGAGGCACAGAACAAGAATCTGGTGGAGCTTGCAGAAAACAATTTGATTTGATCTTTTTATGAATTTTTAAAATGTGATACAGTGAGGTAATAAATAGCATTTTTCTTGATTTTGCTATGCAATTATTAAAAAATGATACAGTAAAACAGCATGAAAATCACCACAGTGGTACTTGGGGAGATGTAGAACAAGAATCTGGTGGAGTTTGCAGAAAACAATTTGATTTAATCTTTTTATGAATTTTTAAATATGTCTATATGGCAATGTAAATAGCATTTGTCATGACTTTGGTATGCTATTATTAAAAGATTATACAGTAAAACAACATGAAAATCACCACAGTGGTACTTGGGGAGATGCAGAACAAGAATCTGGTGGAGTTTGCAGAAAACAATTTGATTTGATCATTTTATGAATTTTTAAAATATGTCTATACAGCAATGCAAATAGCATTTTTCTTGACTTTGCTGTGGAATTATTAAAGAATTATACAGTAAAACAACATGAAAATCATCACAGTGGTACTTGGGGAGATGTAGAACAAGAATCTGGTGGAGTTTGCAGAAAACAATTTGATTTGATCTTTTTATGAATTTTTAAAATGTGATACAGTGAGGTAATAAATAGCATTTTTCTTGATTTTGCTATGCAATTATTAAAAAATGATACAGTAAAACAGCATGAAAATCACCACAGTGACACTTGGGGAGATGTAGAACAAGAATCTGGTGGAGTTTGCAGAAAACAATTTGATTTAATCTTTTTATGAATTTTTAAATGTCTATATGGCAATGTAAATAGCATTTGTCATGACTTTGGTATGCAATCATTAAAAAACGATTAAAAAATTACCACTGTGTTACTTGGTAGATGGATAACAAGAATTTGCAGAAAACTATTTAATTTAATTTTTTCTTTATGATTTCTTTTAAAACAAAAACATTTTACAAACCCATTTCAAGTGGTTTATTGAAATTGCATACATTATGAATACAATTAAACAATAAAATATCATTAAATAAGAAGTGCCTGTGGTTTCAGCTTGATACGCGATCCGACCCACTCTTAAAAAAAAAATAAAGATTTGCAAAGGGTAAGAAGCTTCATGGCTATCACTACCACGCAACGCCATATAGACGCGCAACAAAATCTTCGGCGTAGATGGCGTGACCGCGCTTCTCCGAAGCGCAGATGGCGTGACTGCAGTGTTTGAACACTGTTATAAAGATGGCCTTTATTAAAGAGGAGAGTGAAGACGTGAAGATTGAAGAAACATTCAGTGTCAAACAAGAAGATACTGAGAAACAAACAGGTTGGTTTTCATTCTCATTTGATGCTTATTAAAATGCCAAGCTCTACAGAAAAATGCATTATATTTTTTGAAGCATATCCAAGGGGTATTGAAAAAAATATATACTTAAACTTTTTCATTTTATTACGGTACTCATTACTTTTGGGGGATTTGTATTTTACTGAAGTACAGTTTAAATGTAAACTTCTTGTATTTTTACTTAATTACATTTCTGAAGAACAAAAAACACTTTACTCCTGTGAGAACCAATGATGTTTGTGTTCATGAATCTGAGGAAGCGTATTGAAGTAGCAAAGTTGCTTTTTCCAAAAAATTAATTAACGCACTATATAACATAAATAACAGTAAACTGAGACATTATTGTATAACTATAGCTATGCTAGGGTTGTCACGGTACCAAAATTTCAGTATTCGGTACCAATACCAGTGAAAATCCATGGTTCTCGGTACCAATTTCGGTACCAAAGCAAAACACAAAAATATGCTAATTAAAAAACAATTTTTTATTAATGAAGTTAAACAAAAATAAACTGCACAAAAACCAATGCCATTTTTTTATGCTTATTTAAAATTATTTCAAGTTTTTCCACAATTAATAAAAGTATGAAAAAAAGTAAACAAGTTCCACCCAAAAGTTTGTCATATTTCTGCTGCCGCTGAAAAACATCTGTAAACTGTCTGTTTCAGGGTTTGCTGGTGCTTCATGATCTTCCTGCAGCTGTAAAAGGAAAATATAATATTAGTAAAGCAGTGGACTGAGTCTGACCAAATGCAACATTAGATCATTGACTACAGCTAAAATATAACTTTTCAGTAAATAACAAACTTCAGCTTTTATAATAAATTAAGATAAGATTATATATTTTAAGACAAGTGTATATCAAATAGAAGGAAACTGTAGTATTAAAAACACTTTACAATAAGATTCCATTTTTTAGATAACATGACCTATCAAATAAACAAGTTATATATTGCAATTATTCTTCTTGGGGTTAATTTCAAAATTGACAAATACATAAAATCAATCAAAGTTCAATCTGTTAAAATTATTAAATGCACAATGAACAATGTTATTAATGTATGTGTTTGTATTAAATAACATTCACAAACATTAATTAATGTTGTAAAAATATATTGTTCGCTCACTGTAAGTTGATGTTAGATAATAACATGAAGTCATTGTAAAGTCTATACAGGAGATAAAATTTGACTATACTTTAATTTAATACAAACTGTACATATTTAATTTTAAAGGGCTTTTAAAACTGCTAGTTATCCAGCCAAGAATAACTACAACTAGCAAATAAATAAATAAAAACAGGCCAGAACTGTTTTTTTCTGACGGACTGATGTGACATAAACACTATTAACTGTTTGTACATTCTCCAATACGCATATTTTAGATTCACAATTAATTTAAAAGCCTCTGGTGTGTAACAATAGTAAATATCATCATGTCCTCCTGTTGTTTTTACCCTAATAAAAGTTATAGGTGCATTAAGTAGTTAATAAAGAAACTTCATTGTAATGCTCATTATATTAGCGTTAGCCGCACTTATGCTAAGGATTAACTCCGCTATAACGGCAGTTTATTTTAATCCGACATTCAAATTCAAATATGGAATAATATTCATAACAAAATATCTAAATATTAAATAGAAACTTACCTGCTTGAACTCTTCATTTGATCCGGGTGTCAGTCTTTAAAGTGTTGTTAGTTTGATGCATTTCCTCCGTTTGATGTCGCTCTGTCACAGTGCTTTTATGAAGCGAGCGCATCTGCGCAGCTTTCAGATCACGTAGCAAGAACCGGGTTGACCGGGTACTCGGTACCACCGGGACTTAAAGACACCTGGTACCGTGACGTTTTCATTTTTTTGTAACGACTTGGTACCGAAGTACCGGGTCTTTTGACAACACTAAGCTACGCTATACTTCTCCTTTCTGAAGTTTCACTCTGTTTCAACATACACATTCAATGTGGTGTGGAATAAAGTGACATTCTCCCACAAGTCTATGTGTTGGAAAGAGTTTATCTATCTGTCTAACTTCGGGAAGAGAGACACCAGAGTGAGGGCAGAATAATTATTATTATGAATAAAATAAATCACCCACTCGATTTTGTAACATTTTATTATGATTATTTAATTTTATGAAATGAATCAAGTAGCCTAGATCAGTCAGTTGACAATGATTTTTTTTCATCGTCTAGAATTCACTGAACAAGTATTTCGGCATGTGAGTCAAAGACAATATGACATCAAAAAGCACTGGGTATAAACAGGGCTCGAAATAAACTTTTTTACTTGGTAGCACTGGTGCTCCCAACTTTAAAAATTTAGGAGCACCCACCAAAAATAAATGAGCACCACAACTACAACTTATATATTAACAGATTTCATCTTTACATTCTTAACTTTAAAGGTGCCATAGAATGAAAAACTGTATTTACCTTGGCATAGTTGAATAATAAGAGTTCTGCACATGGAAATGACATACCGTGAGTCTCAAACACCATTGTTTCCTCCTCCTTATGTAAATCTCGTGAGTAAAAAAGACCACTGAAAAACAGGCGAATCAGAACATAACACCGACTGTGACGTAACAGTCGGGATCACTAATAGTTACGCCCCCAACATTTGCATAAACCCGCCCTTGTTCTAGGCCAGCCGCCACCCGAACCATCAGAAGTTCTGCAGGTATTGGGTAGAAATAAGCGAGGACAACAGAGAAAATGGCAGATCATGGAAATTAATGTTATGTTCCAAGCTGTGCAGGGGATGTGAAATGCAGGGATGGGTTGGTGTCTGTATTCAGAAAGGCACTGAAAGCAAATAACGCGTTCTTCTAAAATAACGCAAGCCACTAAAGGGACATGGTTAGCTGTTAGCAGTAGCCTGTTACATTACATAAGATTTCACTTACCACATAAACAGAGTAAGGAGAGATGAGGATGATGGTGAATGATTTACAGATCCTGAGCACCACTGACAAGCATCTGATCTTGTAAAATGTGTGGTAAGTACTGCTCTCCATAGTATAAACAGAGTTCGTGCGATTGTGAATCTCAAAAGGGAAAGTAAAACGCGATCGTGCATTTGAAAGCAGTTTCAATGCCCAGCATATTAATAGCGGCTCCCTGATGCCCGCATTTTATTTACAGTATAATTACCCAACGATATAACTGCGTGAGAAAGTATTGAAATCTATATTTTCCCTGTGTTTCTTTCCTGTGAGCTACTGAAACGAGCTGCACTGTGAAACAGTCAATCAGAGCAGAGCTCAACATTGAGCCGCACTGTGAAACAGCCAATCAGAGCAGAGCTCAACATTATTATTCATGACCCTTCCAAATAAGCCAATAACAGACCGTTTAATTCTGGGGAGAAATCCTAGGGTTTTAAATGGACATGTAAAACTGTTTCTGGAGAATTTTTGCACTTACCTAAGCCACATACCTCAGGGCTAGCAAAATTTCACAATCCCTGGTAGCCCTTCGGGCAGGTACTCTTCAGATTTTGGTAGCCCGAAAATTAATTTAACTAGCCCAAAAAAAAAAAAATATATATATATATATATACACAGTGAAAGTATTCAGACCCCTTAAATTTTTCACTCTTTGTTATATTGCAGCCATTTGCTAAAATCATTTAAGTTCATTTTTTTTCCTCATTAATGTACACACAGCACCCATATTGACAGAAAAACACAGAATTGTTGACATTTTTGCAGATTTATTAAAAAAGAAAAACTGAAATATCACATGGTCCTAAGCATTCAGACCCTTTGCTCAGTATTTAATAGAAGCACCCTTGGATGGTAAACGTTGGTGGACAGCCATTTTTAGGTCTCTCCAGAGATGCTCAATTGGGTTTAAGTCAGGGCTCTGGCTGGGCCATTCAAGAACAGTCACGGAGTTGTTGTGAAGCCACTCCTTCGTTATTTTAGCTGTGTGCTTAGGGTCATTGTCTTGTTGGAAGGTAAACCTTCGGCCCAGTCTGAGGTCCTGAGCACTCTGGAGAAGGTTTTCGTCCAGGATATCCCTGTACTTGGCCGCATTCATCTTTCCCTCGATTGCAACCAGTCGTCCTGTCCCTGCAGCTGAAAAACACCCCCACAGCATGATGCTGCCTCCACCATGCTTCACTGTTGGGACTGTATTGGACAGGTGATGAGCAGTGCTGGTTTTCTCCACACATACCGCTTAGAATTAAGGCCAAAAAGTTCTATCTTGGTCTCATCAGACCAGAGAATCCTTCAGGTGTTTTTTAGCAAACTCCATGCGGGCTTTCATGTGTCTTGCACTGAGGAGAGGCTTCCGTCGGGCCACTCTGCCATAAAGCCCCGACTGGTGGAGGGCTGCAGTGATGGTTGACTTTCTACAACTTTCTCCCATCTCCCGAATGCATCTCTGGAGCTCAGCCACAGTGATCTTTGGGTTCTTCTTTACCTCTCTCACCAAGGCTCTTCTCCCCCGATAGCTCAGTTTGGCCGGACGGCCAGCTCTAGGAAGGGTTCTGGTCGTCCCAAACGTCTTCCATTTAAGGATTATGGAGGCCACTGTGCTCTTAGGAACCTTAAGTGCAGCAGAATTTTTTTTGTAACCTTGGCCAGATCTGTGCCTTGCCACAATTCTGTCTCTGAGCTCTTCAGGCAGTTCCTTTGACCTCATGATTCTCATTTGCTCTGACATGCACTGTGAGCTGTAAGGTCTTATATAGACAGGTGTGTGGCTTTCCTAATCAAGTCCAATCAGTATAATCAAACACAGCGGACTCAAATGAAGGTGTAGAACCATCTCAAGGATGATCAGAAGAAATGGACAGCACCTGAGTTAAATATATGAGTGTCACAGCAAAGGGTCTGAATACTTAGGACCATGTGATATTTCAGTTTTTCTTTTTTAATAAATCTGCAAAAATGTCAACAATTCTGTGTTTTTCTGTCAATATGGGGTGCTGTGTGTACATTAATGAGGAAAAAAAATGAACTTAAATGATTTTAGCAAATGGCTGCAATATAACAAAGAGTGAAAAATTTAAGGGGGTCTGAATACTTTCCGTACCCACTGTATATATGTGTGTGTATATATATATATATATATATATATATATGGAAAGTCAGACAGGCGTTTAAATCACTCAAAAATATTTTCAATACACAAATATCAACAAATATGAAGGAACGAATTTTATTTCACTATTTACAGGGTATCTGCAGAATTAAAAAATAAATTTACGGCAATTTATGACCAATTTTAAGAGCTGTAAAATGAACACAGTGTGAGCGGGGTTGGACAATGTCTATGGTAACAGAGTATTGAGCCATAAAATTACATAATTTACAGTTCAGAAACAGGTTTTCACAAAAACAAAAATCTTATACAACAGCATTTCAGCCTTTAGTTTTGACTTGAAAAGCGCAGCTCATATTTATTCAATGGCATCATTGCCTTTTGAAGTTGAATCCAGTATGGTGACTCTTGTCTTTTCGTCCCCAACTGTAGAACTCTTGAAAATATAATTACATTTCTTATACCATTTAACGTATTTAAAACTTTTTATGGCCTTAAGTTTGATACAACTCACTTTAGGAGTTTTTAAGAACCTGCGGGGAGGTAGCCCGTCGGGCAGGGCAGTGATACATTTTGGTAGCCCGATTGGAAAAACACAATAGCCCCGGGACATCGGGCTAGCGATTTTGCGAGCCCTGTACCTTCTATGTAGATATCAGAGAACAATTTAAAATATTGTATCAATGCATTCTATGGCACCGTTAATGCAGATTTAAGATTGCTGTCAATCACCCAGTCACTGCTTTCCACTGTCAGGTGACAGGGAGCTAACTACCGCGGGAAATGCAAAGGGCTGAAGAAGAGAGAAAATGAAAAGAACACTGACACATTTCTTTCGTAAACCACCTAAGTTAATCTGAGTTTGGTTAGTGTTGTCAAAAGACTCGGTACTTCGGTATCAAGTCGGTACTAAAAAAAATGAAAACTTCACGGTACCAGGTTACCGGTGGTACCGAGTACCCGGTCAACCTGGTTCTTGACGCGTATGGCCCTATGATTTCTGCGATGCAGAAAACACGGACAGAATCTCAGAATCCAGTTATAAAAACGGAATTTACAGTTTAACACGGAATGTCATTACACTTAAATCAAATCACGACAAGGACTAGTATCTGTAAATATTAAGCTGCAAAAGTCAATTCAAATATGAATCCTTCATGTTCTGCGAGTCTCTGTGTGAATGAATGAATGGCAGAGACACGCGGTTTTGTTTACTACATAGACTGATGCGCGCCTGACGCTCGTCTCAGTGAGGACATAGATACATAAACTCCAGAACTGCTCTGAGAGTCACTTCACGAGCATTTTACCGTTTCATTTGAGTAAAACCAGCGTCATATCTTATAGCTACACAGAAATGTATAGGTATTCACGGCAACCAGTCAAAATAAAAGTTTATCTTAAAGACATTGTGCCAAAAATATATTACTATTATTTAGTAGAATGTATGTGACACTATTACTATTGTTGAAAAAAATAATACATCTTTATTTTTAAAGAAATAATCACACAACATTTCTTCCATATTTTAATTTAAATGGTAAATCCCCTTTATTTAACAAAAAATAAAATGTTTAAATTTCATTCATTAAAAGACTAATTAAATTTGGGGTGAAACTTGTTTACTGTTTTTCATACTTTTATTACTTGCGGAAAAACTGGAAACACAATTTTAAATAAGTATAAAGAATGGCATTGATTTTTGTATATTTTATTTTTGTTTGACTTTATTAATAACAAAATAGTGCGTTTTTTAATTAGCATGTTTTTGTGTTTTGCTTTGGTACCGAGAACCGTGGATTTTCACTGGTATCGGTACCGAATACAGACATTTTTAATTAGACAGTATTTTGCTGAGTGTGTTATTGTGCTGATCTTAAGGACTACCGTGGACAGCTGACTCTGATATTCTTCATATTCTGTGTGGTGGTCAGTTCACAGCAGTGTGATAGAAATTAATCTTTTCCAATAAGTTTAAATAGATTTTTACCTTTTATGGTCATTTTTACAAATAAGCCTTTTTTTTCTAAAAGTGTGCATCATCATTTGAGTCAAATTCTTACATTTAATCAGTCAATTAGAATAAGACATATGGGCTGTTATCAAGCAAATGAAAACAGTATAATCAAAATACATCTTTGAATTTGAATTTTTGAAGTGGCATTTAGATGCATTTACACACTGCTTAATGCAGGACATGAATGCATTTAACCTGCAGTTACACATGCATATATAATTTTAATACTGTAAACATAAAAGTTGAATACTGATATTTAAAAAAAATACTTTAAATGTGAAATTAAAACCGCCAGTAGGTGGCAGCAAGTCACTGTTAATAAGTGAGTCACTGCGACTGAACCGAATCATTTAAACGGTTGATTCATTCAGGAATGAAACACCATCATGTTGCTCAGAGACATGTTGCTCAGAACAGTGCTGTGGCTTTGTTTGGAATTATTTTTGTTGTCGAAATAGAGCAAAAACAGGAAATATGTGTTGTCTAAAACGTAAGTCTCTTAATATTAACTTCTTATTTATTGAACTGTGGTATACAATCAATATCACATTTGTAATCATGCTGATTTTTGGAGGAAAAAAACGTCACTCTTCGTGTGATATTGACTATAGGAAATGATATAAAGCCCCCATATCTTGAATTTTGTGATGCATTTTAATAGACTGAATCATGCAGTGAAAAAAAATGCAAAATGGTCGCAATTTCGAGCCTTGCTTTAATTCGCTCTGTGTGTATTGATGGCCAAATGTGCCAAGCTGCTGTTCTGGGTTTTGCCACGGCTGCTTCTCAGATATGTAGGAGACAGGACAAAGGTCTCTCACATGATCTTTCACATATGGAGAGGAGTAGGGCTGCTGTACAGCGGTGCACTCTGGCGTCAGTTTAAATGAATATGTGATATATGTGTGCAGAAATAGCAGAAAAAAAGCTGGAATATTTGTGCTTTTATTTATGTACACTACAATAACACCAAAAGGTTGTGGTTTTGTAAAATAGAGAAAATAAACAAGATGTGCTTTTTGCCGTCTCGTGAAGTCTCCGTGAAATGGAGTGCGTCACTGCAATGAACCTGCTACTTGCCAAACCCAATCTCATGATTGCGTTTCAACAGCACAAATTTCTGTTTCAATTTAGCGTACTATTTATATGCAGAAACAGACTTTGGCGTGCATATGATATGTAAGCAATTGGTAGGTTTAGGGTTGTGGGGTATGTGCGTATTATATGCATGCCAACAAAGTGCATATCATATGCACGCCAAAGTCTGTTTCTGATATATAAATGGCATGTAAAATAAAAATAATAATATTTGTGCTATTTGATACACATTTTCATGAGACGGGCTCACTTGCCTAACAGACATGAGAAAGAAATCTATATAAAGCTTGAAATTTCTACTATTAAATAAACCAATTCAAATAAAAAGCAAATTATCTCTAATTATGTAGTCCATATGAAAAGGTGCATTTCTCCATTAATGCATGTCCACATGTGGAGAAGGCGAGTCAGCGTTGGCATTTTGCAACTTTTGCAGCTGACACTGACTGAGAAAGCACTAGTTTATTAACAAATAATTTAAATATTTTCTTTCCCCCCGACGCATTATAATCATTACTTTTGCCATCTGCTTTATAGTAAGTTTATGCACGTTGAATACATACTATGCCAGTATGCCTATATATTATAATGATGGATTAGGTCACGGGTGTCAAACTCAGTTCCTGGAGGGCTGCAGCACTGCAGAATTTAGTTCCAACCCTGCTCCAACACCCACAAGCCTGAAGGAGTTGATTATCTGGATCAGGTGTGTTTAATTATGGTTGAATCTAAACTCTGCAGGGCTGTGGCCCTCTAGGAACTGAGTTTGACACCTCTGGTTTAGGTTATTATATTAATCAATTTAATATAAACGTGCGACTAGTTGACTAGAAAAAATCTTTAGTCGGGGGCAGGCCTACTTGGCACAAAGAACCAATCCAATTTTTAAATAATGCTATGACATTACGAAAAAGTGCACCTGCTTATCATGCCACGTTATATTGCATTGCACGAGTTATGCATACGTAATGAGTCAAATGTTTTTTTCATGTTTTATGTGTGGGGGTGCTTTGGTCTTTCTGGGGGTGCTGAAGCACCTGCTAGCCCCTCCCTAGCACCGCCCATGTTTAAAATATTTGTTTGTTTTTTATACCCAAACCTATCATTTCACTTAAGAAGACGTAATTTATCAGCTGGGGTCATATGGATAACCATCATGTTTACTTCGTGTAGTTTTTGAAGCATCATGTTTGGACGTCCTGTATACTTGCATTGCATGTAAAAACTGTTTGGGTTCATCTGAAGAAAAAGTGAAATACATATGGAATGGCATGAAAGATGTAATGGCATGAGGGTCCAACCATAATGCACTACATACTGACAATGTGGCACCATTTTACCATTCTACAGTTTTAAAGTTAGGTGCAGTAATGGGAGCAGTACATACACGGTGCTAGAGCATTTATATTAATGATCTTTTTGATGTTATATCCACTAATATTTTTTATCTAGAACCAAATGTGCTACATTCAAGCCCTATCTGCTCTGTGCATGTTGCTTCTCTCCATCGTTAAAGAACCACATTAAGATCTGCAAATGACCAGGTTATTTTAAAAGGGACATTGGATGCCCATTTTCCACAAGTTGATATGATTCTTTAGGGTCTTCATGAAATGTCTGTAACTAGAGATGCACCGATTGACCGCCAGTGATCGGAATCGGACGATTTTTCGCCTTACCGCCCGGTCAGTCTCACGTCTTGCCGATTCCGAGCCGATCCTTTTATTTGCCAGCGGCGCAGGCAATGACGTCACAGCCATGCCCACTCACAGTCGCGTGTGTAAACACGAAGTTTCACACATAGATATGTATATGTCTATGGTTTCGCACGAGAATGATTCTAATTTTAATTGCGTTCAGTGTAAATGGCGACTGATAATGTATTTATTTCGTGCCAGATGAGGCTTGCACAGCCTGAGTGTGTGTGTGAGAGAGACAGCACACACAAAGTAACTCGCAGAAATTTATAGATAAAAAAAAAAGATATATTATTTAAATAAGCACCATTATACGGCCATGATGTTTCCCCGAATATCAAGATCAACACGATTGCAATGTGACACTGATTTTATACAATAGTATTTCAATAAACAAGAAGTTTTTGTTCAATTTCGCTGACGAAAATAGTTCCGATCAAAGCCACAGCAGAACTGTTGTGTGTCTCCAAGCAACACACAGTGGTGTTTCGTTACTGAATGAATCCACGTTTTTGAACAAATCGAGTGAGTCAATGATTCAGTGGCCCATTCATAAGGACAGTCACTTGCCTCTTTTCTGAATGAATCAGCCGTTTGAATGAATCGGTTGAATGAATGAATAAATGACTCACTCATTAAAACAGACACTTGTCGCCACCTACTGGTGGTTTAGTCATATTTAAAAGTATCATTGCATTTTTCAACATTTATTTGTTTGTATAAAAAAAATATGTAAAACATTAATCTTATAAAATGATTTATGCATTTGAAATTTTGCAGTGTAAATGCATTAATGGCACCTCAGCTTCATCAAACTGTCTGTGTAAATGCATCTAATGCCACTTCAGATGCTGCTTCTTTTTCCTCAGCAGTGGAAAGATAGAGTTTAATACTAATTTAATTTGAATGGTAACAACTCTACAGTTTCTTATTATGCTAACTGAATTAATTGAAACAAAGTAAGAGTTTGATGTGAAAGATGACACATTTAATAAGGTTAGGGGAAAAAAATTAAATGGTAATTTTTCCCCCTAACCTTATTAAATGTGTCAAACATAGACATCTGTTTTGTTACATACAGCTACTCATTTTAAGTTAACTATTTTCTCTCTTTCCAGTCACAGAGCACTTAATTTTGAGAATTGTTTAAGTGAGAGAAAATCTGTAACTTAGTCCAGATTGGGGGAATTGTAATGTTTAATAATTTATTTTATTATGTAAATAATTTTTGCATTGAAATTTGCATAGATTTTTGTTTTGTATATTCTGTCAATCATAGTTCTTAGAAAGAGAATCGGCAAAAATCGGTATCGGCAGGTCCTTGGCAGTGACGCGCCCATCTAGCACAAGTATTGGGCCTAGGGAATGCCATGATATTGCGGCCTAAACCATCCACCCCCATGCTTCACTCTAGGAATGCAACAGTCTGGGTGGTAAGCTTCTTTGGGCTTCTCCACACCGTAACTCTCCCGAATGTAGGAAAGACAGTGAAGGTGGACTCATCAGAGAACAATACATGTTTCACATTGTCCACAGCCCAAGATTTCTGCTGCTGGCACCACTGAAACCGACGTTTGGCATTGGCACAAGTGACCAAAGGTTTGGTTATAGCAGCCCAACCGTGTATATTGCCCCTTTGGAGCTCCCGACGAATGGTTTTGGGTGGAAACAGGAGAGCGGAGGTGCACATTTAATTCTGCAGTGAGTTGGGCAGCTGTGGTTTTATGTTTTTTTTGGATACAATACAGGTTAGCACCCGGACATCCCTTTTAGATAGCTAGCTTGCTCTTGCATCGACAGTTATCCTGTTGCATGTGGTTCGTCCTTCATGGTGGTATGCTGACATTACCCTGGATACCGAGGCTCTCGATACACCAAAACGACTTGCTGTCCTGGTTACAGGTGCGCCAGCAAGACGTGCACCAACAATTTGTCCTGTTTTGAACTCTGATATGTCTCCCATTATGTTCTGTGCATTGCAATATTTCATGTACAGCTGTGCTATTGCTCTGCTAATTCAACCTTCACACTCTGCTCTTACTGGTGGAAGTGCAATCAGTGAAGATTGGCCACCAGGCTGCCCAAATATAGCCATGAAACCTCCAACACTGATATTGGCCAGTGTTTCAGTTTTTATTGTCCAACCTCTCTCTCTCTCTCTCTCTTCTCTCTCTCTCTCCTCTCTATATATATATAATAATATATATTATATATATATATATATATATATATATATGTATATACTGTGTGTATATATATATAATATATATATTATATATATATATATATATATACAGGTGCTGGTCATATAAATAGAATATCACCAAAAAGTTGATTTATTTCACTAATTCCATTCAAAAAGTGAAACTTGTATAATGTATACATTCATTCCACACAGACTGATATATTTCAAGTGTTTATTTCTTTTAATTTTGATGATTATAACTGACAACTAATGAAAACCCCAAATTCAGTATCTCAGAAAATTAGAATATTACTTAAGACCAATACAAAGAAGGATTTTTAGAAATCTTGGCCAACTGAAAAGTATGAACATGAAAAGTATGAGCATGTACAGCACTCAATACTTAGTTGGGGCTCCTTTTGCCTGAATTACTGCAGCAATGCGGCGTGGCATAGAGTCGATCAGTCTGTGGCACTGCTCAGGTGTTATGAGAGCCCAGGTTGCTCTGATAGTGACCTTCAGCTCTTCTGCATTTGGGTTGGGTCTGGCATATTGCATCTTCCTCTTCACAAACCCCATAGATTTTTCTATGGGTTAAGGTCAGGCGAGTTTGCTGTCCAATTAAGAACAGGGATACCATGGTCCTTAAAACCAGTTACGGTAGCTTTGGCACTGTGTGCAGGTGCCAAGAAAATGAACGCTTGAGCCCGCGCA
>JAPDDO010000267.1:0-98452 GCA_027422415.1 Schizothorax lantsangensis
ATGATAACATTAATATTACAAACTAATATAACAAAACACTAAATTGCGTGCTGTAATGCTTACCCTTCCAATAGACGCACAAAATCAAATCAAAGCAAGCCGTGAAACCAACCGCTACCGACGAGCACACCGGTGTCGAACACCAGTACCAGAAAGGGGCGGGGCAGGGCATGAGAGTGAACATCCGACTGACAAAACTCAGTCCTTTATAAACCCACCTATGCCTGCTGATAGACTAACAATATTCTAACGTGAATACAGGGACGATCTAACTACCTGCACAATCTACCCTGCCTTTTATATTGTGCCCCGACGATGCAGTACTGAAAACCCTACACACAAATCAACTCCAAGGCCTGAAAAGGACCGAAATCCCACTTGAAACCAACTCACATGGGGGCATAGCCTCACTATTCGCCTCACCCACTGCCCGTGGGAGACGATAAACGTTAGAGTGCTGACCTGCCGTAGCTCTCGTTGTCCTTCTCAATGCAGTTGCATCAATAAAAGGCGGGCTGTGGGCACAGTAACGATACAGAAGGTGGACTCATATCTACAGAAAACACGATGGTCCTGATACTGCTGGCACCCTTATCACAATCCCAGAGGGTATCAACCCGCACTGCGGTGCAGGCTCAGCCACTGGGATTGAATCTCTCATTGCCAGCCTAGCTGGCATTGGGAGACTAGCTTGGGGGGCTTCAGGCACCAAAGCCAACAGATCACCCTCATCCAACTCATCTTCAAGAGGCGGCACTTTTTCGATCAAAGGGCTATTTGAGGGCTTTGAACTGGAGAACCTCTCCGAATTCTGTTTTCAACAGGGAACGGTGAACATGCCTTACCCTACCTGGTTCGTCAATCGGTGCAATCGTATATACAGCACCACCATCTTTAGGCGCTTTCACAACTTGTACAGCACTGGATCCCACAAATCCTGGATTTTGTGGCGACCTCTTATGCCACACTCACGTAGGTAAGCCAAATGGCCCTCCTCCAGTTGTCACGAATCCTGGCCAAGAACTTCTGTTCACTCACCACCAGAGGTCACTCCTCCACACATTGACTTTCACACCACACAGACAGTTACATATCACCCAAAGACTGCATTTCCCATGATCCATTGCACTGACGACACACAGCTGATTTCACTGATCACTCATCACACACGCTTTATAAGCCTTGGACTTCCTCTCTGTGATCGCCGAGTAGTGTTTATCACTCTCCAAGAGACAGCTACTCTACAGAGCCCACGTAGTGGTCATAGTTTTGCCTTGCCTTTTGTGTTTTCCTGTGTTTTGATTCTTGCCCGTGTTTCCTGGATTTACCCTTAGCCTAGCCCTTTGGACTCTGTTTGCACCTCATTTGGATTATTGCTGTTTACCTGGATTATCTCTCTTTGCCTTGCCCCTGTTGGATATTGTTCGCCGATCGTCGACCCACGCTTGCCCTAAGGATTACTCTGTCTTGCCCCTGCCATACCTGTTTGCTGTTTATTGCCCCTGCCTGTATTATGACCATGTTTTGGAATAAAGCTTGCATATGGATCCCCACGTGTC
The DNA here is from genome assembly GCA_027422415.1 of Schizothorax lantsangensis. Lineage (NCBI taxonomy): Eukaryota > Metazoa > Chordata > Actinopteri > Cypriniformes > Cyprinidae > Schizothorax > Schizothorax lantsangensis. The sequence continues at coordinate 1,560 of JAPDDO010000267.1, forward strand.
ACGTCTTGTTCGCCCCGTTACAGAATACTCGGCCACACAAGGATCCAGCGGCTTTCATGAACAATACTGGCCCGGTATGTACACTGCAAGACTATTATTATCCCTCAAGCAGGGTAAGCAATCACTCGAGGACTTTATTCAAGAATATCTAGATGTTGCTAATTATTCAGATTTTCCGGATGATGTCTTGATCGATTTTTTTTGTGACAGCGTTAATCAGCCACTAAAGTCTAAGCTTATTTGTGAGGGTCCACGTTCCTCACTCAGTCAGTTTTTGGACTATGCTTTGTTGTGTGTTGGCTCTTCATTCACTGTGGGTGTTGCAGAGGAGGAACGCGACACCGCACTCAATTGTGTGATCGCAGCCACGCCAGAGCACACTTACAAAATGGCGGCGATAGCAGAGCCCGTTCACAAAATGGCGGCCACAACAACCACCCTGTCATGTAATTGCTGCCAGTCACGAGTCAAGCCAAGTCACAGTTGATCTTCGTGGTCCAGCCAAGTCACAGTTGATGTCACGAGTCAAGCCACGACACAGAGTAATCCTTAGGGCAAGCGTGGGTCGACGATCGGCGAACAATATCCAACAGGGGCAAGGCAAAGTTAGATAATCCAGGTAAACAGCAATAATCCAAATGAGGTGCAAACAGAGTCCAAAGAGCTAGGCTAAGGGTAAATCAGGAAACACGGGCAAGAATCAAAACATAGGAAAACACAAAAGGCAAGGCAAAACTATGACAACTACGTGGGCTCTGTAGAGTAGCTATCTCTTGGAGAGTGATAAACGCTAAACACTACTCGGCGATCACAGAGAGGAAGTCCAAGGCTTATAAAGCGTGTGTGATGAGTGATCAGTGAAATCAGCTGTGTGTCGTCAGTGCAATGGATCATGGGAAATGCAGTCTTTGGGTGATATGTAACTGTCTGTGTGGTGTGAAAGTCAATGTGATGGAGGAGTGACCTCTGGTGGTGAAGTGAACAGAAGTTCTTGGCCAGGATTCGTGACACCAGTGGTGTACACTGCACATTCTGATCATAATGTGCCTTACGTCGTTCTGCGAACCTTTAAACTGCTCATGTGCACTTTCAAATGCCACCTGGAGCCTGGTTTGATGTTCCAACATCCAATTATGGACATTACCTGCCACCGCCTCCTGAACTCCCCCAGCAAAAAGTCAATTTGGAGCCGTGGTTCTTGCCCAAACATCAAATAACATGGGGACTCCCCAGTTGCTTGATGCGGGGTGGTGTTTTATAACAAAAGAGTACCTGCGGGAAGACAAGACACCCAGTCTCTCTTTCTAGAAACAGGCAAAGTGCGGAGGAGGTTATGCAAAGTCCTATTGAAGCGCTCTATGGTAAGGAGTAGTGCGAGACTTCTCAACCTTATAGAGGTGACAGAGCTGCTGGATAAGGGAGGATTCAAAGTTGCGGCCCTGGTCAGAATGAATCCGACCAGGACCCCAAACTTATAGAACCACTCCACAACAAGAACCTGGGCCACAGTCTCTGCACGTTGGTCCCGTGTAGGGACAGCCAGGGTGTATTTAGTAAAGACGTCAGTCATTACTAAAATATTTTCAATGCCTGAACGAGAAGGTTCAAGCATAGTAAATCAATAGCTAGAATCTCATTTGGCCTCGAAGCCAAGAGATGGCCCATGAAACTACGGGCAACAGGCTGTACAGCTTTAGCAGACTGACACCTTTCACACTCCTGGCACAACGAGCCACTTCAGAAGACATACCGGCCAATAGCACCATTGCCGTACCAACTCAGTGGTTCGCTCGATACTCTGGTGCCCATGCTCCTGATGAAGCTGTCTCAAACCTCAGATTTCAAGATGGTGGGCAAAATCAACTGATAAAACTCCTCACCCCCATCAGGATGAAATACTCGTCGGTATAACACACCTGCTCTGTCCACAAACCGATCCCACTGACGGAGCAGAATTAAACTGGACTTAGACAATCGTTTACATTCTTCTACGCTAGGGAACACTTTTCGTTTCCAAAAAGGCAGAACCTCCCTAATAACTGAGTCTGCCTGCTGCAGAGAACTCAATTCGGCAGCAGAATGGCTAGGCAGAACTGAAATAAGTGCTTGAGTGACTTGGGAAACCACCTCTACACCTCCCGCTTGCTGCATAGCATGAGGAACTGCAGTGCCCGGAAGCCAACCCTCCACCACACTGCAATCAGGTGGGTGCCGCCTCAACAAAGCATCTGCGTTTCGGTTACTTTTCCCCGACCTATACTTTATCTCAAAATCAAAAGCTGCAAGTTGTGCTGCCCAACGCTGTTCAGTAGCCCCAAGCTTTGCTGACGCAAGATGACTAAGGGGGTTGTTATCAGTAAAGACTACACATTTTTGCCCTAGCAAATACTCCCGAAATTTCTCAGCCATGGTCCACTTGAGTGCCACAAACTCCAACTTCATAGAACTGTAGTTGGACATGTTGCGCTCAGCGGGCCTAAGACTGCGACTAGCATAGGCAATAGGCCGCACCTTTCCCCCTTGTTCTTGGGAAAGAACGGCACCTAAGCCACTGTAGCTAGCATCGACCTCTAAAATGAAAGGTGAGGAGAAGTCAGCATAAGCGAGAACAGGGGCAGAAGTAAGTTTACTCTTCAATGCCTCGAAACTACTCTGACAATGTTTTGTCCAGGCACTACCGAAACTCGGTCCTCTATGTTTCTTTGACTTACCTTCTGCCAGTTCAGCCACCAGTTTATGCAGAGGGGCTGCTAACTTGGCAAATCCCTCCACAAAGCGGCGGAAATAACTGGCGAAGCCTAGAAAAGAACGCAGCTCAGAAACACTGGTTGGAGTACGCCACTGGGCCACTACCTCAACCTTGCTTGGGTCTGTAGCAACACCTTGAGATGACACAATATGTCCTAAATACTTTACCTCACGTTGAAAGAATGCACACTTCTCTAACTTGGCTTTAAGTCCCTCAATCCCTAATCGACCCAGGACCACTTCCAGCCGTTCTAAATGTTGGGCCACAGAGGAAGAGAACACCACAATGTCATCCAGATAGAACAACAAGGACTGACATTGTTGGTCACCAAACAACCTCTCCGTCAGACGCTGGAAAGTGCTGGGAGCGTTGCAGAGACCAAATGGCATCCTGTTCCACTCAAATAGGCCAAATGGAGTACAAAAAGCAGTCTTGGGTCGGTCAGCCTCTGTGACAGGGACCTGGTTATACCCGCTGGCCAAATCCATTGTGGAGAACCAGCGGGCCCCTGTCAGAGCATCCAAAGACTCCTCAATACGAGGCAAGGGGAAGGCATCCTTCCTGGTTTTAGAATTTAATTGACGGTAGTCTACACACATCCGCAGACTACCGTCCTTCATTTTAACCAGGACAATGGGAGAGGCGTATGGACTGCAGCTCTCTCTGATCACCTATGACTCCAGCAGCTGGTTAATATGCGCTTTCACCACCTCATACTCGGAAGGGGGTATCCTCCGGTACCGTTGCTTGACAGGAGTATCGTCTAAAAGGGGAATATCATGTGAAAGGAGGTTAGCACACCCCAAATCCCCTCATGGGCTGAAAACACAAAATGGTACTTTTAAAGCAGGGCCCGAACCAGAGTTTGTTCTTCCCCTGACAAAACTGACAAATCTACAGAATTAATCTGTTCCAGTACAGTAGGGCCTACCAAAGTAGTACGAGAACCCACCATAGCGGTGACTGACCTCACTTCACTAATGCCCTCAGGCAAACTAACAACAAAAACACCATTCAGGGTACCTAAAGATGTCCTAGGGTAAAGTACAACCTCGGTAATACCCACATTCCCCACTGGTATATAATCTGTGCCCCGGGTCACTTGGACCAGTGCAGGGGAAGCCAGCAACCCAGCCGGCAAACCCGCCTCAGGTGGCTCAAACAACACAGTACCACCAGAATAACACTCTGAACAGGTTGCTGCTACGAGCTTCATCATGCCACCCGGAATGCGACACACCCCATGCCCCCGCACTCTAACTGCGCCAACACGATCAACAGAAAACTGAGTATTAACGTGACGACAATGCTGCAACGCGTGAATTACGGAACTAGGGGCTGTGACACCACAGGTAAATCAAAAAGAGCTACACCATGCTGTCCAAAGAGCTCCTGGTAGCACCGGCTAAGAACATTCATCATAACACACCAGGAACATACAAACCAGAACCACCAGCAGGATCCCTGACAACCAGCACGCCACAATTTGGAACTAATTTACCACAAAGCTCGACGTCCAATTCCATATACCCAATGTAAGGAATCGCGAGACCATTGGCAGCAGTAAGTTGCAACCACTGACAAGACTTAAGTCGCTCCTGCCCCCATGGCTCAAAATTTTGGAGAAAACAACTCTGTAATAGTAGACACCATAGATCCCGTATCTATCAAGCAGGGCACCTGAACCCCGCCAATAAGAACATTAAGATGAGGGCAGGAGGACACTAAACGAGACGCCGGAGTAGCAGAATTAACAAAACTTGAGCCGGATAACTCCCCAACCGAGCGGTGGCTCTGCAACTCGGTGGGGATTAGTTTTCCGACTGCTGCGATGGACGAGACTGCCTACTACCAGCCGAAGGTCCCCCGTCACACTCCCGAGCAAAATGGCCAGGGCGTTGACATCTCCTACATATTACATGACCATAACGTGGGGATCGGCTACGTGAATTAGGGGCCTGCAAACGAGCAAAACCTTGCGTAAGCTGATTTAACTGCTCTTGTTGTGATTTTAACATTTCCCTTAGTTCAGTTAACTCTGACCTTGAAGAGCTACTAGGACCTATACGTGACTCACCCTGCACAGCATACTGAACCCCATAAGCCAAGGGAACAGATTGACTTCTCCCCCTTGCCCCCCCAGGCATTCCCTCCCGTTCCCATCGGATGGCCTCACTACGCACCCCCAAAAGCGTAGAGGAAGGGTGACGGCGGACCAATTGCTTAAGCTCTCGACGGAGGCCGATATCAGTGACATGCTCAACAAATTGGTCACGCAATAAAGCTTCTGCATTTGGTATGGCGTGAGGTGACTGCTGTTTCACTTTCTCCAGGAGGCCCATCAATGCAATGGAAAATTCTAACAACGTCTCTTCCTCCTGTTGCCTCCTGGAGAAAAAGGCCTGCTGCAATGCTACATAAGACAAAGAACAATCATACAATTCCCTTAACATTTACATTTACATTTAGTCATTTGGCAGACGCTTTTATCCAAAGCGACTTACAATTGGGGAATACATAAAGCGATTCATCTTGAAGAGGCAATCAGATAGAGGAAGTGCTCGTAACACCAAGTCTCAGTCATTGTTCAAATAAGTACAAGCTAGCAAGGGAAGGAGAGAAAGATAAAGGGAAGATTAAGATTTTTTTTTTTTTTTTTTTTTTTATTTATTTTTTTAGGATGAAGTCAAGTAGTGCCGAAAGAGATGAGTTTTCAGTTGTTGCTTGATGATTGACAAGGATCCAGCATTCTGGATAGGGGTGGGAAGATTATTCCACCAGCCAGGAATGGTGAACGAGAATGTTCTGGAGAGTGATTTTGAGCCTCTCTGTGATGGTACCACAAGGCGTCGCTCACTAGCAGATCTCAGACTTCTGGAGGGGATGTAGATTCGTAATAGTGAGTGGAAGAAGGAGGGTGCTGAGCCTGTAGTCGTTCTGTATGCAAGCATCAGTGTCTTGAATTTGATGCGAGCTGCAACTGGTAGCCAGTGCAAGGAGATGAAGAGGGCTGTAACATTGGCTCTTTTTGGCTCGTTGAAGACCAGTCGTGCCGCTGCATTCTGAATCATTTGTAGAGGTTTGATTGTGTTTGATGGAAGTCCAGCCAGAAGAGCATTGCAGTAGTCCAGCCTAGAAACAACAAGGGCCTGGACAAGAAGTTGTGCAGCATGCTCTGTCAGAAAGGGCCTAATCTTTCTGATGTTGTGTAGCGCAAACCTGCAAGATCGAGCAGTCTTTGCAATGTGCTCTTTGAAGGTCAGCTGGTCATCAAAGATTACACCAAGACTTCTGACCGAAGTTGATGGGGTAATTATTGATGAGCCTAACTGAATCGTGAAGTCATGCTGTAGAGTCGGAGTGGCAGGGAAGACAAGAAGCTCAGTCTTTGCCATGCTGAGCTGTAGGTGATGTTCTTTCATCCATGCCGAGATGTCCGCCAGGCAGCCTGAGATCCGTGCAGCTACCGTTGGATCATCAGGTTGAAAAGAGAGATAGAGCTGCGTGTCATCGGCGTAGCAATGATAGGAGAAGCCATGTGCCTGTATGATGGGACCCAGTGATGTAGTGTATGTGGAGAAGAGGAGGGGTCCAAGAACCGAACCCTGAGGAACTCCAGTGACCAGTTGATGTGTTTTGGATACCTCCCCTCCCCAGGCCACCCTGAAAGACCTGCCGGTGAGATAGGATTCAAACCAGCGAAGTGGAATCCCAGTGATGCCCAGCGATGAGAGGGTGGACAGGAGGATCTGATGATTGACAGTGTCAAAAGCAGCAGAAAGATCCAGCAGAATGAGGACTGATGATTGGGAATCGGCCTTTGCAATTCGCAGGGCTTCAGTGACTGAGAGTAGCGCAGTCTCAGTTGAATGGCCACTCCTGAAACCTGACTGTTTAGCATCCAGTTTGTTGTACTGTGAAAGAAACAATGAGAGCTGATTGAAGACAACTCGTTCGAGTGTTTTCGCTACGAATGGAAGGAGAGAGACAGGTCTGTAGTTTCCTAAAAGAGAAGTGTTTAATGTAGGTTTTTTTGAGCAGTGGGATTAACCGAGCCTGCTTGAACGCTGTGGGGAAGATGCCTGTGAGGAGAGATGTGTTGATAATGTGTGTGAGTGCCGGTAAGAGTGTGGGAGAGATTGCTTGGAGAAGATGAGAGGGGATTGGGTCAAGAGGACATGTTGTAGGATGGCTGTAGAGGAGAAGTTTGGATACTTCCGGCTTGGTGAGGGGACGGAAGGAGAAAATGGGAGTTTGAGCAGTGGATGTGGTTGGTTGGAGGTCCTGTGTGTGTGGAGGTGAGAACTGGTTACTGATTGTTCTAGTTTTGTCTGTGAAAAAAGTGGCAAAGTCGTCAGCTGTTATAGAAGTGGTGGGAGGTGGAGGAGGGGGACAGAGGAGAGAATTAAATGTTCTGAAGTGATTACGCATGTCTGGAGCGCTGTTGATCTTGTTGTGGAAATGTGAGGATTTGGCAGTGTGGACTTCAGTAGAAAAAGATGAAAGCAAAGACTGATACCTACTCAGGTCTGACGGATCGTTTGAATTATTAACGCCTGAATTATTTTTTCTGGATCCCCCCTCTCTATATCAGAACGATATCTGATCTCATCCCGGGCCTCACCCTCTAGATGGATCAGCTACAGACAAATGACGAGCCCGCATACATGCTTGGGCTTCCTCTACCCATTCATTAATGGTAATTCCTGATCTACCACTAAATTTTGGGCATTTTCTATCTCGAGGTACGAAAACAAATCTCTCAGATAATGAAGCACAAGCACCAGTGGGTTGTTGCATAACTGAATGTCCAGCGGTAGCAGTAGGAGAAGCTACACTAGGACCTGGAATAACAACTGAAGTTTGTTCCTGGCGGAGCCTTTCATTATCAGCCCTTAGTTGAGCTACAAGATCCCTAAGTTCTTGCAACTCTGCTTCCATAGCAAATTTTGGAAACACTTACCACTAAACAGGGAAACAATAGAAAGGGGGGAAAAAGAAAAACAAACAAACAGCCAAACGAATCCTTCCAGAAGTTTATGCTGCTGTCTTGTTCCTAAAAATAACCATAAACAAAAATCAAAATGTCAATTTAAAGGAATAAAGAAATATTCAAGGCAACAAAATAACCCACGTCTCTGCTCGAAACCGTAGACCCTCCCGACTACGCCAGAATGTAGCAGAGTGGCGTATGCACAACAAAAACGGTAACACTGGAAAGATGACTACGCCACCCTGGGACTTGCACCCAGGGAAATACTACGCACCCTCAGGTGCTACTCAAGGAAGCACAGGTTCAATTCTACTGAATAAACGAGCAAGAGACGTGGGTACAGAAATATATTTTGCTTTATTAATCCAATTAATACATTATTTTGTTAAAAAGAATCACATAAGCAACAACAACTTAAAATTATGGTACTACTTGCTGCTGACTTCCACAATACACAAATACTACAAAAAGATAGACAGGGCTGTGGCCAACTGGTATCAAACTGCTAGAGAAGCAGACATTTCAATTATCACACTATCAGTGCACACATTCACACTCACACAATACCCAGTGAAATTACTGTTGGTGATCGACACGGCACAACACTGCACACGGTGACAAGACAGCACCACCACCGCAGAAGTGTGGAAAATCTGCCTCCCTGCTTGGTGTTGGACACACAGCACCTGTAATTATATAAACCAATTCAACTTCATAAACCACACAAAATGAAATACACACAGGTCGAAAGGAAATAAACAATCAGATAATAAATCTAAATGAGTAAGGTCACCAGGCATTCGGCATATGTAGAAAAGTTGATGAGGCCTTATATAAACAGATGTTAAAATATAAGGCCAAGATGAACCATCCAACAAAGAAAAAATACACAAAAAAAACACTAATGCATGAAACCAAAATTAAACTAATACAAAAAAATATATATAAACAAATCAACAAGGAACAAGACAGCAGCGTATTTCTGGGTTCTGATGTTCAAACTAAAACACACGCACTGCAGCAGGAACCCTCCAACACATTACTAGAAAAAGAGACAATAATGCGTCATTAAATAAGGGTAATTCAAATATATGAAACCTGACACCCTCAAACACGTTTCAGTTATACATACCGGACACTGCAGCAGTCAGCCACATTAAGTTAGAGTGAGCGCTGAACAGTCTAAAAGCGAAAAGTCAACGTAAAGGTTGAAACTTAAAAAAAACAAACTAGATAATACTGCTATCTGCCACACCAAACAAGACTGGCACAGGCGTACAGCAGTACAGGAACAACAGAATGCTGCAACAAAAATACAAACATAACTAGACTCCCACATATGGCTAAAGTCTCCAATTATATACACACACAACAATTTTACACATACCTGAGTAGGCAGTCCGACCAACACACGTCACAAACATTAACCAGTTGACATCTCGTACGGCTATAACTGGTACAGGAATGATAACATTAATATTACAAACTAATATAACAAAACACTAAATCGTGATGCTGTAATGCTTACCCTTCCAATAGACGCACAAAATCAAATCAAAGCAAGCCGTGACTAAATTATCCACACCGCTAACGAGCACACAGTGTCGAACACCAGTACCAGAAAGGGGCGGGGGCACCTGAGAGTGACACATCCGACTGACACAAATCAGTCCTTTATAAACCCACCTATGCCTGCTGATAGGCTAACAATATTCTAACGTGAATACAGGGAGGATCTAACTACCCTGTCACACTATGAAAAAAACAAACTCTGATTTCGGATCAGAATATCACCTCACCTGAATTCGCTACTCATGAAGAATAACGTGACGTTATTTATGACAGAGCACAATGAGTTTATAAGAAGTCTGAATTTCTGACTGCAGTGTAATCTACCAAACTGTTTGGTCTGCATGGCTACGTCATTAAAGTTTCTTGTGTCTCATTCCACACTTTTCAGGTCGATAATACATCCCATGATTTACCTGAGCATTGTGTGAGTTAGTGTGTAATAGAAGAGAATATCTGAGAACTGATAATGTGTTTTGATCTCATAAATGGAATATAATTAACAGACGTTACATAGCAATAATAAAATAGATGATCACTCTTTCACTCTTGTCTTTAAAAAAGGAGCAGGTGTCATTCATATCATAATACTTGGACAGTAATGTATTAAAAGGATGAATGCTATGTAAAGACATCAGACGGACTTCTTTGATTTTAATAGACATGCAACATTTAGATGGCAATAAGCACGCTTCTCTCCACAGTATATTTGTAATAAGAGAGTGAGTTACCGAAGAAGAAAATCCTCCAGGGGAACTTGCATTTCTAGAATGTCATTAGTAGTAATATTGCATTTCATTAGAAACAATTAGCTAACTTGCTAACCTGATCTTAGCTATCCTGATTGCTAACTTTCTGTATAAACCTATATCCAATTCACAATTTAAAGTTTTATTTTTCACTCTGCTAAGTGCACACTGCAAAGTTTCTGATTTGACAACCATAATTTAAATGTGGGGTTGAATTAGAAACTACAATGATTAACAGTGACAACCATAGTAATGGATGGGACAAAAATACTGTTAGTCAAAATAGATCTGTCCATTTAATCCTAAAGTTAAATCTTTTTAAACAATGTTTACTCATATTTGAAGGCTACATGTTGTTATTATTTGCTTTTAATGAAAAAAATACTTTTAATTTAATATTTGTTTTGTAACAAGATTTTTCTCACAGCTATAGAACAATGAGTGTTTACACACAAATTTAAAGAAGCTTTTGCACCAAAATTGAATTCTGACAGTCAGAATTGTTTGCAAAAACAAAATTATGTTTTCCAAATTTACTGTTAATTGCTGTTATGTGCAGAAACATTGTATACTGAAACTGTAAGTGAACCTCGAGGAACGTTAAAACAATGTCATGACCCCTTTAATGTTGTTACATGCAAATTACAGAATTAATTTGGGTTTACTTGTATTTCATTCTGTTTGACATAAATACATTTTGACAATTTAATGTCTTGCTTTTAGGCCTGGTGGAGGTTAAAAAAGAAGTGGAGGAGAAACATCAGTATCAGGAACCTCATGATTTCAAACCAGGAGAAAAATCTGTGACTTCCTCAAACACTGAAGAGAATTCTTCACAAAAAAGAACTGAAGTAGGAAATTCATACACATGCCTTCAGTGTGGAAAGAGTTTCGATCGCAACCAGCTCCTCGTTGATCACATAAGAAGTCACTCGGGGCTGAAGTCCTTCCTGTGTGATCGGTGTGGAAAGAGTTTTGTGCGTCAAAAGCTCTTGATTGATCACAGGAGATCTCACATCGGGATGAAGCCTTACTCATGTCTTCAGTGCGGAAAGAGCTTCTCTCTTAAGGGAAAACTGAAGCTTCACATGGAAATACATATGCGATCAGTGTGAGAAGAGTTTCGTTTGTAAAGGACTTCTGAACAATCACCTGAGAACTCACACTGTAGAAAAGCTTTTCTTGTGCGATCAGTGCGGAAAGAGCTTCATTCATAAGCGACTCCTGAGCGATCACATGCGGAGACACACCGGAGAAAAGCCTTATGTGTGTGTGGAGTGTGGGAAGGGTTTCTCGCTTAGAGGAAACCTTAATTGTCACATGAGAATCCACACCGGAGAGAAACCATACAGATGTGACGAATGCGGAAAGAGCTTCACTTTTAAAGGAAAGCTTAACCATCACATTCGAATTCATACCGGAGCGACTTTCTCGTGCAATCATTGCGGGAAGTGTTTCGCTCAAGCGAATCATCTGCGCTCTCACGCTGGAATAAAGCCTTTCAAATGCGATCAGGGCGGTAAAGGATTTAATCTGCCCTCACATCTGAAAAAACACATGAAGGCTCATGCGAATGAAAGGCCTTACTTCTGTTCTGTCTGTGGAAAGAGTTTCTCGCGGCTGGACTGTTTTCAGATGCATCATGCGGTTCACAGCGGAGTGAAAGCTCACGTTTGCTCTGAATGCGGGAACAGCTTCAGCAGAGCCGCAGACCTGAAGATCCACCACAGAATCCACACCGGAGAAACCCTACCAGTGCTCGCTCTGTGACAAGAGCTTCAGTCAGTTAGGACGCTTGAAAATACACCAGCGAGTTCATACTGGAGAGAAACCGTATCACTGCGCTTCATGTGGGAAGAGCTTCAGCTCATCAAGCGCTAGACTCATTCATTTAAGAAAGCACTGTCCAAATTTATCAAAGTGAGCCAGTTGCTGTAACCCAAAGATGAAATTTTCTTCTACAAAGACGATGAGCAGAAAAAGATGCAGTTTTATCTACAATGGATGTTCAGTTAAAAATCATTGTCTGTATTGATGGATCTGTGCTTGTATAATGAAAAAGCACACAATTGAAGGAACAAATCTGATCTAATTAAAGTAATTTGGTCATATTTCCACTGTGTCGTCTATTGCAGTGGTTCTCAAACACGTTCCTGGAGTCCAAACACTGCACATTATGCATGTGTCCTAAATCGAACACACCTGATTCAACTAATCAGCTCATTATTAGAGACTCTAAGACCTGGGCTGCATCCGAAATCTTCCCTACTATAGGCAAAATACAGTATGTGACGAAAGAAGTATGTCTGAATTCACAGTACTCATCACAGAGAAGGCAAAAAGTATACCCGGATTACCTCCGGAGTGATTATGAAGTGTGTGTACGATGGACATTTTACTAACCCACGAGGCCACGGGAGAGGATTTATGAATGGCAGTGATGTGTCGCATCTGATGCTTTATGCCAAGGGTCTTCAACCAGGGGTCCCCAGTGGCACTGCAGGGGGTCCGCCAAATAATATTTGATCTCAAATAATTTCTTGTTAAAAATTAAAACAGGGCAAAAAACATCACAAAGTCAATTTTAAAAATAAGCTCCCTGAAACAAAAGCAAGAGCACCCCAGTTAATACTGTAATAATGTAATATTATTGGCGAAACCGATTAACAAACGCTCCATGGCGTTTATAAGTTTGAGCTCTGGAGGACGTGAAATGTTCCTATGTACAGCGAGTTTTGCAGCGGTGAGAAATTTAGCCAATCACAGGCATGTTTGTTGATCTCTTGAAAGCAATGACCAATCAGAGATGCTTAAGTTAGACTCCACTCACCTCTCGATTCTCTGTGTGGAGTTAAACTCGCTCTCGCCAATCGTCTCTCAAACAACGACACGACATAAGAGATTCATTATGCTGTGTAGACAACTTTATTGATTTTAAAGGAACGTCGTGAGATTGCGAACTGAAATTAGTGACAGCTTTTTAGTGATTGTAAAGTGAGGAGTATTTTGCACTTTCGAGGCTATATAGCTATCCATTGAATAAAAGTATTGTTTTTAATGCTGCTAAGAGGACTGACGGCCAAATAAACGCTGCAAAGTTTTGGAAGTGACATCCAAATGCGTGATTCACTCTGAAGCTGTGGCTAACAGTGATACTAGCACAGGACAAAAATATGGCATGTCAAAATAGACAGGCTACGCGCAAAGTAAATGCAGACTAATAGATTAGCCTACTAGATATATATATATATATATAAAATATTTGTAGCAATATATATTTTTAAAATTCCATTCCAATTACCCCAAATCAGAAAAAGTTGGGACAGTATGGAAAACCCAAATACAAAAAGAAAGTAGTGATTTCTAAATTTACTTTGACTTGTATTTCATTGCAGACAATATGAACACAAAATATTTCATGTTTTGTCTGGTCAACTTCATGTCATTTGTAAATATACATCCTTTCCTGTCATTCAGACCTGCAACAACATTCCAAAAAAAGTTGGGACAGGAGCAATTTAGGGCTAGTAATGAGGTAAATTGGTTAAATAATGATGTGATTTGAAAGTTGATGTCAACAGGTGATTGTAATTATGATTTGGTACAAAAGCAGCATCCAAGAAAGGTCTAGCCCTTTAGGAGCAAAGATGGGCCGAGGATCGCCAGTTTGCCAACAAATACGTGAGAAAATTATTGAAATGTTTAAAAACAATGTTCCTCAAAGAAAGATAGGAAGAGATTTGGATATTTCACCTTCAACAGTGCATAACATAATTAAAAGATTCAAGGAATCTGGATGAATTTCAGTGCGTAATGGACAAGGGCGCAAGCCTAAGCTGAACAACCGTGACCTCCGATCCCTCAGGCGGCACTGCATCAAGAATCGTCATTCATCTATAAGCGATATCACCACATGGGCTCAGGACTACTTTGGCAAACCTTTGTCAAGTACCACAATACGTAGTTACATCCACAAATGCCAGTTAAAACTGTACTGTGCCAAAAGGAAGCCCTATGTTAACAGTGTCCAGAAGCGCCGTCGACTTCTCTGGGCTCGGAGGCATCTGGGATGGACCATCACACAGTGGAAACGTGTACTGTGGTCAGATGAATCAGTATTTCAGGTATTTTTTGGGAGGAATGGACGCCGTGTGCTCCGGACCAAAGAAGAAAAGGATCATCCAGACTGTTACCAGCAACAAGTCCAAAAGCCAGGATCTGTCATGGTATGGGGTTGTGTCAGTGCCCTTGGCAAAGGTAACTTGCACTTCTGTGATGGCACCATTAATGCTGAAAAGTACATAGAGATTTTGGAGCACAATATGCTGCCTTCAAGAAGACATCTTTTCCAGGGACGTCCATGCATATTTCAACAAGACAATGCAAAACCACATTCTGCACACATTACAAAGTCCTGGCTGCGGAGGAAGAGGGTACGGGTACTTGACTGGCCTGCCTGCAGTCCCGACCTGTCTCCAATAGAGAATGTGTGGCGCATTTTGAAGCGCAAAATGCGACAACGAAGACCCCGTACTGTTGCCCACCTTAAGACTTGTTTGCAGGAAGAATGGGACAAAATTACACCTGAAACACTTCATCACTTGGTGTCTTCAGTCCCTAAACGTCTTTTAAGTGTTGTGAAAAGGAATGGCAACATTACAAAGTGGTAAATGCTTTACTGTCCCAACTTTTTTTGGAATGTGTTGCAGGTCTGAATGACAGGAAAGGATGTATATTTACAAATGACATGAAGTTGACCAGACAAAACATGACATATTTTGTGTTCATATTGTCTGCAATGAAATACAAGTCAAAGTAAATTTAGAAATCACTACTTTCTTTTTTTATTTGCGTTTTCCATACTGTCCCAACTTTTTCTGATTTGGGGTATTTGTAAAAGTAATGCCTATAATAATAATAATCTTAAATGTTTCGCTGTACATTGCTATTCCCTGCTCCATGTCTCTGTCGCGTAAGCGGTCCTTACCCTGAAAAACATTGAAGACCCCTGCTTTATGCAATTTTGGAAAGTTTCCCAAAATCATCAAATGCCTAAGTAGATCATAGATCACTTGCCACCAATGGTCTCTATGATCAACTTATCTCAATGATTTCAGACAGGCTTCTGAGGCAGCATAACAGTTTAATTATCTACAACAAAATATAGCTTTTGTGATAACTAAGCAAATATTTAATTACTGCAAATGCTAGAAAAAACATCAAAAGTGGAAAAAGTTGGTCAAAAACCTACATTTACACACAAACTGACCACCAACTGCATTTGGATTCAGATGTGCCTTTGTGCCTTCCTACATTTGCAGTGCATCCTCACAAGGCAGCATTTTACAGCTTTCGCACGCAGCCATTGAAAATGTGTAGCAGCATAGATCATCCTTCACTACCTTAGATATCCCACAATTCTGTGATGGTTGAGCTAAGAAATAAAGTTGCATTTGGTGGTCAGTTTGCGCATATGAACAAACCTTTTCCTCTTTTTTTGATATCATTTTTAGAGAGAAATTATTATTATAGTAATTAAATATTAGTATAGTTTTCTCCAAAGTTCCCTCTGTTTTGTTGTAGGCCATTTAAACGTTATGATACACTCGTCAGGTCCTGGAGTCTAATGGGCTGATGAGCGAATCAGGGGTGTTTGTATAGGGCAGGGATCGGCAACCCGCGGCTCCCGAGCCGCATGCGGCTCTTTCATCCCTCTGCGGTGGCTCCCTGTAGCGTGGGTGTGCACTATGCAGGGGAGATGTTTCCCCCGACTTTTAATACAACCTAAATCTTCCCCTGCACTTTTTCTCGGTCAAGTGTGTTAAAGTAGAGGTTTTCCAGGGCCAATGTGAATAAATCCAGATTTAAATTAAAAGAGAAAAAAATAGTCATGTCGTTTTGGATACGTTTTATTCGTATGCCAAACGATGTGAATATCACAGAGTGCTGAACACTCTCACGCGCTGTATGTTTCATCCATCCTCGAAGCCGGAGGGCGCTCTCGCGCAGAAAGTCCAAAACGGACTCCTATGAGAAGTAATAATAACTTTTGACAGGCATCCTGCTATCGCTGTAGCTAAGCTGAATAACAAGCAGAAAACTTAACTGATGAAACGTGAAGACGATATGGTTTGTGTGTTTTTCAAGTCTTCGCCAGGTAATAAATATGAATGATACAGTGGTAATTGAAAGCATTTATTACAGTACAGAAGCTATAAAATATATGACCCTGGGCTGGACCACAAACCAGTCTTAAGTGTCAATTTTTCGAAATTGTGATTTATACATAATCTGAAAGCTGAATAAATAAGCTTTCCATTGATATATGGTTTGTTAGGATCGGACAATATTTGGCTGAGATGCAACTATTTGAAAATCTGGAATCTGAGGGTGCAAAAAAAATAAAAAATATTGAGAAAATCGCCTTTAAAGTTGTGCAAATAAAGTTCTTGGCAATGCATATTACTAATCAAAAATGAAGTTTTGATATATTTATAGTACAAAATATCTTCATGGTACATGATCTTTACTTAATATCCTAATGATTTTTGGCATAAAAAAATCGATCATTTTGACCCATACAATGTATTTTTGGCTATTGCTACAAACATACCCCAGCGACTTAAGACTGGTTTTGTGGTCCAGGGTCACATATATTTTCTGCCTTATTCTGTGATAAAAATGTAAAAAAGTGTTTGTAGTATATATACTGATTGTACAATCATAACCATAAAATTGTCATTAGTAAAATATTTTATCAAAAATATTACACAAGACAAATTATTGGTTATTGTCCAGCAGTGTATTTTATTTCTTAGCCAATTAAAAGTAAGATTTTTTTTTTGTCAATTATACATACATAAATATTATAATAATAATTATTATTATTACTACATTTGACATTTCTGTCCCCCTCACTTCTGAAATGACTGCTACTCCTCTGCCCTGTAACATAACTGAATATAAAACTTTAGCTATATGCCGTGTTATTTTTATTTGGGCATCAAATATTTTGTGGCTCCACATGAATTTTATTCGGTAGGAAAGGGGCCAAAATGGCTCTTTTGACGTTGAAGGTTGCAGACCCCTGGTATAGGGAGATACACAAAACATGATCTTTCAATGTAATGAGCGTTGTTTACGTTCAGTAGACAGCGCACCCATGCTGAACGTAAACAGCGCTGGTTATGTTGATTACGTTCTGGGATAATCTCCTAAATGGCGGAAGACAGTAACTCGGGGAGAAGAACTGCTGAATAAATTATGTTATTATTGTTTTCTTTGCACACAAAAAGTATTCTCGTAGCTTCGTAAAATTACGGTTGAACCCCTGATGTCACATGGACTATTTAACCGATGTTTTTGCTATGTTTCTGTGCATTGATTGTGGTAATATCCTTGCTGTCTATGGAGGGTCAGAGCAGTGGTGTGCTCAGGCTTCCGGAGGGGCAGGGGTGAAATGACGTTACAAGTCCCCCTCAGCTATAGGGGTGGGCGATATCGCAAAAATATCATATCACAATTTTTTAATTTTTTTTTAGAAATATCACGATTCACGATTTTATCACAATTCTTTATCATGTTGGTTTTTCTATTTTGCAAGTTATTTGAGCATTACAGCCAAACTAATTTCCCTATTATAAAGACTGCCTTTTAAGGTAACAAAATATAAAAAAGGATGGTCGATATTTAGACCAAAGTGGGTGAAGATAAAAATCTCTGTCATTATTTTATCTTTGTTATTAAAAAATGAGAACAAGATACACATTACAAATACACACAATATACAAATAAAATAAACAGTGTTTTATTTGCAGGTAGGCTACAATAAGTGTATTTAGCAGGAGCATTTAAGAAACTGAATGAACAACTCTAAAAATAAAACACTATATAGACTGATTCCTATTAAAGCAACTGTATTAAAAATTCTCTTTGTGTTTGGTGTTTTAATAACATTAAAGGAATAATTCATCCAAAAATAAAATATAGTGTTATTTTTATACCATCATTTACTCACTCAAAGGTTGTTTTAAACCTCAATGAGTTTCATTCTTCTGCTAAACATAAATGCTTTTTTGAAGAATGTGGAAAACCAGACAGTTTCTGGTACACAGTGACTTACATAGTATTTTTTTCCTACTACCAAAGTCAATGTGGACCAGCAACTGTTCGGTTACCCCCATTCTTCAAAATATCTTCTTTTGTGTTCAGCACAAAAAAGAAATTAATACAGGTTTGGGACAACATGTGAGTGAGTAAATAATGACAGAAATTTTTTTTTAGGGTTAACTATCCCTTTAATGACAGTCGGCAGCATGTTTAGTACTGTCCCTTTAAGACCTGCTCCCATCAAATATACAGGCACACATCCGTTTCTCTCAGCTGTTTACTTTCATTTTAGACATAACCAACTGAGTCTATACATAAACCTTGTGTGTTTTGACAGTATTAGCACAAAAGATAACTTAGTTCAGTAATCAGGCTCTGTTTGACGGGCTTTTTCGTGCGCACGCTTTGGGTGTATGTGCTCAGAAAAAAGCGCACGTCTGACCACCGCGTGAATGAAACGTTTAACCGGCAAGGCTTTAAAGCAGATGCAAATAATGTACTTTTGTGATTGTGAATAAGTGCAGTGTCCCGTGAGAGTAACTCTACCGCTGAGTTAACACTGATGTGAATGTATGTTGCGTAGTACAGTATATAGAGATGGCGGCGCCAGAAATGCAGCTGATAGAATGTGCGCTGTAGCACGATACTACGATATTTCTTCAAAAAAGCAGATCTTGGAGACATTTTTATCGTCCACGATCAAAAATCGTCATATCGAACACCCCTACCCTCGGCAGAAATCGCAGACCAGGGGCACCGGACTGCAAGGGCACTTTACCATCGGACCTCAAAGGGGCAGGGGCAATAGTCCAGCCTGGACAGAACAAGAGCTTGAACAAGGAGTTGTGAAGCATGTTCCAAAAGAAAGGGCCTGATCTTATTGATGTTGAATAAAGCAAATCTGCAGGACCGGGCAGTTTTAGCAATGTGGTCTGTGAAAGTCAGCTGATCATCAATCATAACTCCAAGGTTTCTGGCTGTTTTTGAAGGAGTTATGGTTTTGTAATGTTATAAGATATTCTATTTAAAGTTGAAACCTAATAGAGTACATTAGTGCTGCCCACTTGTTCAGCAGTGTTGTTTTAGGAAGTATTTTTTCCATTCATTTTTGTCCATTCAGTCTTCATTAATAGACCTTTATCACAGCAGAATTGATTACGGAAAGTGCTCATCGAAGCAGTGTATTACTTCTTCCGGTTTTGCTTGCGGAAGAATGGCGTCGGGATATCGGATGACATCCTCTTTATTGACGTTGCCAAAATTTGGCCAAGAAGATGTGGTTTGCTTGGTGAAGGAGGATAGATAGCAAGGTGAAAAGTTTGAAGCTGGACAAGGGATACAAGTTCTTCTTGGAACAGTTTATTTTTAACTACAAGGGTAAGTAAATTGTCGTGTCCACCTATTCTGGTTACTAGTTAGCTATCATGTTAGCTTCTGCTTATTACTACTAAGAACTATGTCTAAAAGTTACATAGTTTAAATAACACAACAACTAAAACAGTATGTCGTTTTGCAGAATTTGGCCATATTAATTGTATGTGTCTGCAGTAAGCCGTTTTCATGCTGTTTGTGTAGTCTACAATACAATATATGCTAATGCAAGCCTACTTGTGTCATGTTATTGATCGCTCGTATCGTTCATGTATTTTAGTAAGATAGCAAATAAACTCTTGTTTGATTTATAGAGAAGTGTTCTGTGTTTTGTTGTGAAATATTCAAATCAAACTTTGCTCAGATTACGTTACCTATGCTCATAACTGTCATAAGGTTATTCAAATAATTCTGTATTATTATATCGTGGCCACGAGAATAAACAGAATTTCTCAGATATACTGAAATCTAACAACTCGCTGGATGATTGTTAAATAAGGTATAAGTTGGACGTTTTGATTAATATCAATATCAAATCGTAAGATTCCCTAAAGCTAAAATAAAGCTTAAACCAAAGAGCTAAATTAAACAATGTAAAAGGGGTAAAATCCTTTACAGAATGGTGGAGAATGCGGGCATCGTGAGATTTGAATATTCATAATCAGAAAAACATATTGTTGTATTTTGCCTATTTTTAACCGGAAGAAATAGTGTAAATACAGAGAGACAGAGTTTGTTTGTGTTTGTGGTACTATGCATGGCAATGCGTTTTGAATGAATTAAAGTGCAACTTTAGTTGTTTAGAAGAAATTAACTGCAGTATATGAATTGTCGCTCTAGCGCAAAAGAGACGAATGAGCGGATTCCTTATTCACGTCTTTTAAAAGGCCTCTCATAGTTTTAATCTGCTAAAGTGCGTGTCCCACTTCTGATTGAACTATGCTATTTAATCTCCCGGCGAGAATATCAGATTAGCTACCTGTTATTTCTCTGCCAATCTTTGAGTCACTGAAAGAGTGAAATCGGACGCGGCGCTCGGAAAGAGTGGCCGAAACGCGTTCTGGGGAGAATAGTTATTGATCTTGATCAAAAATGAATTGTGTGATGATAAATCCACTGTGTTTTGTCTGTGAAGTTAGACAGAAGTAATGTACTAAGGCTCGCCACGGCCAAAAAGTGTTGATAATTAATCTATGGATTAATGTATATCTCTCTGAACGAGTTGAGATTGTTAGTGCTATAAAGAAATAATCTAAATAGCTGCTTTTTGATGGTAGTGTGAAAGGCATTGATGTTTCAGTGATTATCCGGATCTGTGCATCTGAGATGACAGGTTCCCTGACGTCACCATAGTGACGCGTAACTCAGGAAGTGCGCAGGCTCCGTTCCCGCGCCATTTTGAGGCTGTTGTAAACAACAGCCTAGCAAGCTTGGCTAAGTGAAGCCTGTAGCATTGGAGCTTAGGCAAAGCTAGGTGTATTAGAAGCATAGCGATTAGCACATAGCATTTTGTAGCTGTGGGTTTGAATGCGTGTGTGTTTGCAGTGTGTTTTTGAAGTGTTGATACGAGTTTAACCCTTCACAGCTGAACTTTAACTCACACTAAACTGTTTACATCAGTTCCTTCTCTCTTTTGAATTCACTCATTCTCTCTTTGGCATTCACTGATTCTACCTATAACTTCTCATGTGAAAGGACTTTAACAATACAAATTTAAATAAACTTTAATGTGCAAGGCAGCTGATTTTCATAGGAAATGAGACCAGCGATGTCACAGGTGGTTTTAACAAGTAGTTGTGTTTAGGTTGTTTTGTTTCGTTTCATTTCATATTTAGCAGATATTAGTTTCATAACTATTGGGGTTTATTATAAATTAATGATGGGTCTTAGCCTCATTGCTTTGATAGGAAAATAATTAATTTAATTATGATTTGCGCTCATGATTTTAAGAATCTCATTGGATGAATTGCTATGAAATATTTGAAATTGATAATTTAATTCCATAACTAATCCCAGATGTGAAATTAAATTAATTTCATTAAAATAATTTCATTTCCCGATTCCACATAGACTGATTGAGATAATTATGTGTGCTCTGATAATTTAACAATAACATTAAGATCTTAATTATTAACTATCAAAGTGTTTGATCGTCTGGCCCGGGAACATTTTTACATTTTCTTTATAATTGAGACGATACGGATTAATTTGTTCTAATGATTTGAATAACACAAGGAATTAGTAATTGGTCAGGCTTAGGGATACACAGTTAGGGATGTGGAATTTGTAATTTAATTTCATAATTAATTACGAATTTGAAAATTCTAATTCAATTTAATAATTAATTACAGTTCCTGTTTCCATATGGCAACACTATTGGCTGATCAATGAAATGTAATCGCTTGTAATGTTAATGAACATCATTAAGATTTTAATCCATGACTGCCAATAATGCTCTGAAATTTTAATTTCATCTGCAACTCATTAGAGCTTGTATTACCCTGCTTCAATACTTACGGATTATTATAATCACAGGTGTCTTCTAATATTAATGACAAACATCGTTAAGTTAGATCTTTAACTATCAATCATTGCTCTGAAATTTTAATTTTTCCAGCATTGGCTAATAAGGATCCAACCTCAAGGATACCTTATTGATTAATTTAATCCTAATCAAGCCTATCAAATTATCATAAAATTTGAATTAGAAACTACCATTTCTAATTTGAAATTCTAATTTCAGTTGCAATTGAGTTTTGGTTCCAACCTGTTTGGTCTCTCTCCGTCTGTTATTAAATTAACTTTTATAGGTTCCCCTTTTCTTAGGCCTGATAGGAGATAGGGCTCCCCCTAGTGCTTGGTTAGTGTAGTGAAATTGCCTCCAGTGTGAGTTACAGCAAGCGGAGTCACCCGTTCCGACTGTACCTGGTGCAGGCTGGAGGGGAAACCCGAATACTTCCGTCCTAGTGTTGCAAAGTGACGGCCCGCAGCAGGCTAGCAATCGGGTATAAGAGGAGGAGTCAACGGCTGACTGGGCGAAGGTGCGGATATACCATCCCGGCTAAACTATTGACGAAGTACGTCGAACTTCGGGTTCGCGCTGACGGATAGACACCGGGACCTAGCCCCGCCCCTCTTCAGGCCAGCAGTCGTTTGACATACCTCACCCGAGTCCCAGCCCGGTTGTGCCAAAAGCCACAGCTGTCTGAGAGGCTCACAGCAAATACGGTGGGGGCGGAGTGTTCGGCAAAACCCTTACAGGAGCTCACCTGGTGCGCTCGGGCGGTGGGCTTTGCTGCTGAACACCACTGGAGCAATTTACATTCATCACAAAGCCTAGAGTATAAAACTTTCTAATTAGGAAAACCCTTCTAAGTAGCAAACCTCCAAAAAGAAAAAAATAAGGTTTTCTTAATGCTTAGGCAAGTGTGTTTATCCTACTAAAATTAGCAAAGCAAACCCCTAGGTGCATTGACTCAACAGCGCCTCCGCGCTGCCACCTTTGTTACTAATCCTAAATCCTACTCTCACCTTTCTCTCTTTTCTTCCTGCTGCTATCTTCTAATTTGACTACTGCTGCTGTTGCTGAGATTTTTGCCTGTGTGAAGATCACAAGTGGAGAACTTTAGCAATCGAAACAGGTATTTGTGGAACTTGAGAACATGTCAAAATTGTTTTCCATTTACCTTCCTCTTTTGTGAAATCCTACCCCGCCAGGTTAAAGCAGGTCCACAGAAGAAAGGCACCGGAAAACGTCAAGCACGCGAACACTCTAATTAGCTTGTGGTGTCAATTTTGTCATTAACGGGACCAGTGCTGTCATTGTTATTGTTTTCCTTCACCCCGGAGAAAACCAATTGCAATCACAGACTTACAAAAAAAATTGTCATTTACAAATCCTCTGATTAGAAGCAACCTTCTTCTTCTCTTTACCTGTTCTCTAGCTGTGCTACCTGTGTGTGTGTGTGTGCTCAATTTTTCCCCCCACAGAGGCTACAAATTAGAAGCACGCCCCCAGAGGATCACAGTCACAGAGAACCACACCCACCTGTTTTACACAGTCAACACTAGTACACATTCTATATTGCACATCTACACCCCTTGTTTGTTGATTTGTTCTGTTTTGGTTTGTTTGTGTTGTTTTGTTTTGTTTTTCTTTTCAAGGTCTGTGTCAGTCGCGGTTCGAGATCTCACTCACCACGCCCAAACATGTCTCACACAACAGGACATGTCGGTCACTGGGAGGATTTGGAAACATGGCTAAGCATTGCAACAGACAGCCTCCTCCCTAAGGCTGCTGAAACACTAAAACATCAGACACAAGACCAGCTGGATGACAACATAACAAGCCTCATGACACAAGACCCAAGTCACAGCTACAATCACAAAGAATTAGCCAAGATCACCGGCTCCTTAAGCCACACACTCATCGCCACCCTCAAGTTGAGCGACAAGCACGCTGCACAATGCCAGCAGGAGCTGACACACGCACAACGATGCATAGAGCAGCTGGAACTTGAAGCTCAGGAACGACGGGAAGGGTCGGATGAGGCGGAACAAGGCACTGAGGAGGATATCAACCAGCTATAAGAAACCCTAGCAGCTACTAGCCAAGAATTGGAAAAGGTCAAGGCAGACTACGATGATCGGTCCAAAAAGCTACAGTATGCTGAACAGCTTCTGGAGAAAGCAAAGGCCGACTTCAGAGATAAAAACGGCAGAATCAAAGCCCTTGAAGCTCACCTGGATGAGTCAAGAAACGAGATCAGCCGTCTAACACGACAGCTTGACTACGTCAAAGAGGAATCTGACAGTTTCCAAGAGGAACTCAAGCATGCTTACGAACTGCGCCGTGAGCCATCAAGGACATGACGCGCATCGACCTCACCCCTGCCGAGCAGGACCGGGTCACCTGTTCCTGGACTGACACGTGAGAAAATGATGGAGGGGGTGGTGTTGAAACATTCACCAACTCACTCTGGAGAACTTTACCTCACTTTACCTCAGCCAAAAGAATCTGCTGCAGCCAGTCACAGATCATCACACGGCTTGGACCTAAAAGACCTCGACAAGCTCGCCAGGAACATTGGCAAATTCACCCCAAGCGTGCCAAATAGCCCAAATGTCCAAGCGTATCTCCAAGATATCGATTTCCATCTGGAAATGCGACCTAACGTTACAGACAAAGATAGACTATATTTACTTCGAACGACATCCAGTTCTGAAGTTTGCAGCTTTCTGGACAGGCAGCCTGCTCACACAAAGACTGACTACCAACTGCTCCGAGAAGCCCTCATTAAAGAGTTCTCCGACCCTGAGTCCGAACAAGGCCTCGTGGCTGCTCTGGAGACGAGACAAGGACATCACGAACCTCCTCAAGCCTACTACAGTTGACTCAGACGGGCATACTTTGGAACTCGCAACGAACCTGACATGGAGGATGAACTGAACTTTAAAACTCTCTTCCTACGAAACCTTCATCCCGGCGTAAGCCACCATCTTGGCGTTCTCGCATGTCCACGGACAATGAATGCTCAACAGTTGCGAGACTTGGCGCAGAAAGCCTACGGCAAACAAAAGATGGCCTCAGAAAAAAGTGCCAAAACCCCAGCCGTTCTTGAATTCAACACTCAATGTCAAGGGCTGGCGCTAGAGGGCGCCCAACGCCAAGACAATGACAAGCTGACACCCAGGGAGTAGAACGCACCCTCGTCCAACAAAGAATGAGACTCCCACGCTGGTACCCGATCTAAACCGAGGTACGAACGCTGGGATAGACTTTGTGGACGTCAACGCTCACCTGGACGCCACTGGGAAAAGACATGGGACCAGTCAAGGCCCCACGAAAGTCATTGGGAGAGATCGTGGAACCGGCCAAGCTCATTTGGAAACTCAAGAGGGAAAAACTCATGGGAATCCAACGGAAACTCCAACGGAAGACGACAAACTCACCCTGGAGCAACCAGCCCAAGGAATCGACGAAAGAATTCGCAAAGATTCCAAGCTGACCGAGCTCAAACTGAACCCACGCAGGAACAAGAGACACCACCGTGTTTTGACTCACAAGAACTGATGAAAATGATGATGAAAGAATTCTTCCAACGGAAGGAGGAAGATCGGAAATGGGAAAAGAAAGAGAAACCAGATTCAGCCTGACTAACGGCCGGACGAGATGGCAGCGACCAGTTGACACAACCAGCCACGGAGAACAGCACTCCTTCACCTCACTCTCAGAGAACCATAATCACACTAACTTCAGATGGACACGAAACCCCACCTGAAAACCCAGCAACAGAGTTAGACACTAACTCACCACCTAATGCTCCGAATTACAGCAGCGTCCAACAAACACCTGCTGACGAAACCCCTCAAGTTCCTGAAAGTGCTGTCTTGGTCATCTGCCACTCCTCCGAAGAACGCCACATCAGCCCTGATATCCTAACTGTTTCCTCCCAAACTCCAGTC
Source organism: Schizothorax lantsangensis (assembly GCA_027422415.1). NCBI lineage: Eukaryota > Metazoa > Chordata > Actinopteri > Cypriniformes > Cyprinidae > Schizothorax > Schizothorax lantsangensis. The sequence goes on from JAPDDO010000267.1 coordinate 27,565, forward strand.
CCTCAACTCCTAGGCGATCTCATTGAGAAAGGTATAGCCAGAAAATTCTACCTATCCATCATCATCGAACGACACATCAGAGTCGAAGCCCTCCTCGATACGGGAGCCGACATTACTCTAATGTCTACCGAACTCCTGGAGGAAGTCCAAGAAAGATCAAAGAGGACTAACAGAACCCTCAAACTCCAAAGGTGTGAACTAAACCTTCAAGCATACTCCCACACAGGCCTACAACTAAAACATGTGGCCCCAATTCACCTAACGGTGGGATCGATGGACCTCGTCCATCCCGTATATGTTTCACCACTTAAAACGTATCCACTCCTCATTGGGAAAGATCTGCTTAATCGCTTCGAACCTCTAATAGACTTCAAGCACCTAAAGATGTGGACACAAGTCCGTGAACCTCTGCCTTGCCAGGCGTTAGACTCCGACGAGTCGCAGTGTCAAGTCACTGACACCGCCCCTAAGTCACCCTGATCGATGATGCAGTAGCAAAGCCAGGATCTGGACCAAGCACAAACAGCAAGGACAAGGACCCTCTCCTCTGCTCACTGCAGGAGCCTGAATCAAATGCAGGCCCCCTTCGAATCATGACTGCAATAGATGTCCAAGGCACATCAGTGTCCGACACGGCACTAGCCCTGTGGGCAGAGAACTCAGCCATCAGCCTGAAGCTATTCAAAACATTGAAGCAAAGACATCAGTGTCTACCACATGTCGCTAAGCACAGCCGCTTCCCTCTCAGTCCCTGGTCGACAAACATGGCCACCTCCAAGATCATCTGTGCTCTGGACATACGATGGAACAACAGACAGCTAACTCACTACTTCCTCGTTGTCTCAGACCTGCCGCATGACATCTACATTGGAGCGGATATCCTGGTCCGGCTCAATGCTTGCATCGATACCGTAAACGACATCATATGGGCTCCCCTGTCACACCAACTGACAACGTCAGTCAACCTCAAGAACCTCCAATCCGGTCAAACCATGCCAGACGCATGTGCTATGATCACGGAGCAAGAAGCCACAATACCTGCCTATAGCAAGAGTGTCAGCGTCCACCTCAACATGCGACCTGGCCAAATGCTCAACAGTAAGCTAGGTTTCTTCCAACCTTCCAGGACCTGCCTAAAACTCGGACTGACTCTGGAAGCCACACCTCTCATTGAAGTGTCATCTCGTGCTGTGTACGTGTTGTTCAACAACTGTACGGCCCAAGAATCCACGTTCCTAAAGCCAATCACCTGGGATGGCTCATCAGCCAGGCGTTCCACGACTTTGAACTGATGGTACCTGTCATAGGCCCTATACCCACACAGCTAATGTCAGACGAATACGACGACACCGTAACATTCACAAAACCTCATGAAGTCATTGCCATCACGTCCATTCTGCCGGTGTCCAGAGAAAGCGTCTGCCGGTCAGAACTAACAGATGACACTCATCTCGCTGTCTATGCTGTCTCAACACAGCCTGCGACAGAATCACCTACACAGGTGACCATCGGGGCCCAAAGCCCCTCAAATGACCTCACTGCAGAAGAACCCTACGCCGGGTTCAACGCACAAGTTCAACAGATCCTGAGTGAGGCAGATGCCCTCCACAATGAAGCGGATCGCCAAGGACTCAAAGAGGTTCTGCACAAATACAAGGACTCTTTCGCAAAGGATTCCTTGGATTGTGGACTGACAAACATCCACACTGTGCGCATCCCAACAGGACCTGCCCAAATGCGCCACCCACATTTGTGCGACAGTACAAGATTCCAATAGCATCATACGAGCCAGTGCAAGAGATTGTTGACTCCATGCTAGAAAAGGGGGTCATCCGGCCCTGTAACAGCACATACTCTGCCCCGATATGGCCAATCCTAAAACCCAACGGCAAATGGCGGCCCACCATTGACTATCGCAAGTTGAATCAGCAAGTACCATTGTCACGATGGCCTATGACCCAGTTGGATCAAGAAATTCCAAAAATCAAAGGCTCGACGATCCTTTCCACACTGGACGTCGCCTCCGGGTTCTGGACAATCCCTGTCCATCCCGATGACCAACACAAGCTGGCGTTCACCTTTGGCAATCGACAGTACACCTTCACACGGTGTCCCTTCGGCTATGCCAACTCACCAGCAGAATTCAACATCTTCCTGAACAAAGCATGCCCTGACGCCAGAGCCAGAGGCAACCTTGTCTATGTAGATGACATTTTGATGAAAAGCTCAAGTGTGGAAGACCACCTCAAAGAAATCAATCACGTCCTAAATCAGCTGACAACGGCAGGAGCCAAGATCGCCCTTCACAAAGGACAGTGGTGCAAAACCAAGGTGAACTATGTCGGATTGCTTGTCGGAAGAAACGGCATCAAGCCACAGTCTAACCGCACCCAAGCAATCCAAAGCATAAAGACGCCGACTAACATCTCTGAGCTGCGAAGCTTTCTGGGAGTGTGCAATTATTCACGACAGTTCATCGAAAACTACGCTGACATCGCACGACCACTAACTTCCCTCCTGAAAAAGGATGAACCCTTCGTTTGGACGGAAACACAGGACACAGCAATGGGCCAGCTCAAACAGCGCCTGTGCTCTGCTCCGTGCCTGGCCTACCCAGACCCAGAAAAATAATTCTATCTGGACGCTGGATTCTCCAATTAGTGCCTCAGCGCAGGCCTATACCAGCTCCATGACAAAGACAAACGAATGGTCGCTTATGCCAGCAAAACGCTGCTTCCCCCAGAATGCAAGTACTCAAACTGCGAAAAGGCTTTGCTTTGCACTGTGTGGGCTATCCAGCGTTTCTCTAATTACATCGGTGCACAGAAAGTCATCATCGAGACTTGTCATCAGCCGGTCACCTTCCTAAACAGTCAACGTATCAGAGATGGCGTGGTGACCAACGCACGCATAGCTACCTGGCTAATGACACTCCAAGGACGGGATGTCGAGGCAAGATATGCCCAAAACTACAAATCCTCACTTGGAAACGGGCTAGCGGCCTGCCAAAACTGTTCAACGGACACGCTGCATACTCCAGCGGAACCTAAATAACCGCCACAACCTCAACTGACGAATCACAGGTACTTCGAGGAGAATGTATGTGAAGGAATGCCCACAGCATATGTCGACGGCTGCTCCTACAACCACAAGGGCAATTTACAAGCTGGAGCGGGAGTGGTCTGGCTCAACAACGACCCCTGCCCACCGCAGCAATTCAACTTAGGCCCTCACTCATCGCAATATGCTGAAATAGCAGCCATCCTCATCACACTTCAGATGGCGGCATCCCACAACATCAAAGAACTCCTCATCTGTACCGATTCGAACTACGCCCGTCTAAGCTTCACATGCCATTTAGCTGGATGGAAACAGAATGGATTCAAGACAGCTAACAACAAGCCTGTCAAACACCAGGAACTCTTCCAAGCAGGCGATGCCATTGTCACTGAACATGACATTATCGTTTATTGGAAAAAGGTTCGAGGTCATTCACGTCAACCAGGACAAGACAAAGACTTCAATGACCAGACCGATGCCCTCGCCAAAGCAGGTGCATTACACGGAGAGTCCTGGACATTTCAAGCCCTCCCTCCCAACCCTTCAGTAGTGGCCATAACCCGCCGCCAACACGCCACTGGCGTACAAACCCCCACCTCCTCCCACATTGCCATTTCACCTCAGTTTGCTGCTAACGATCTCCTCACACTCAAAAATGCGGATCGAACACTGCGAACTATGGCAGCTCACATTTCCGACCCCTTAACTCATCCTATTTCCACCTCCGACCTAGCTGCTTCCTCCGAGCTCCGCACGCTCCACTCAATCAAGCACATGCTGCATCTGAGAGACGGTGTACTCGCGTATGTCCCTGAGCCCCTAACTACGCCAAAGCTCGTAGTCCCTCACGGCCAAAGGGGGATGATGCTGACACACGCCCACGATGCACCATGCGCAGGACACCACGGCGCCAAGGCCACCTATGAAACACTCAAGCAAGTAGCATACTGGCCTGGCATGCAGCAAGACGTGGCGGAATACGTAAAAGGATGCCTGGTGTGTTGCCAATTTCAACCGGCAAACCCAAACCACCGAGCCCCACTGCAAAGGAAAGGAATGACTTTCCCCTGGTCGGACCTCCAAATAGACTGGGTAGGACCCCTGCCACGGTCAACGCGAGGTAACAAATACTTCCTCACCGTGGTCTGCGAATTCACGAAGTGGATAGAGTGCCTCCCAGCTCCCAATGATACAGCAGAAACAACAGCCTGCCTGTTAATGAACCACATCTTTTCAAGATTTGGACTGCCTTTAAGGGTCAACTCTGACCGCGGAACCCACTTCACCGCCGACATCATGCAGGAAGTGTGGAAACTCCTCGGTGTACAGGCCAAGCTCCATGTAAGCCATCACCCAATTTCATCGGGTCAAGTTGAACGGGCCAATAAAACAGTAGTCAGCATGTTGAAGAAGTATGTGTCCGCCAATCAAAAGGATTGGGATATTAAACTTCCGCTGGTACTGATGGCTGCTCGAGCCACCCCTCACCAGTCTACCGGCGTACCCCCATTCACATTGATGACAGGGAGAAACATGACGCTACCGCTACACCTGCTGTACCAACCTGGTGACCTGAACCTCGTCACCGCCTATACCACTCACCAATACCTGGAAGAGTTGCATCAGCACCTGAGAACGACTTTCGCCTTCGCTCAACAGCAACTACAACGAAGCGCAGAAGGTCGTAAAGCCTACTACGACCAAAAGGCCTCTCACCATGAGTTCAATGTCGGAGACAAAGTGTGGTACTACAGCTTCGCCCGACCAAGGCAGAACGCTCCCTATCGCCTATCAAAGAAGTTCCTACCTCACTGGACAGGACCCCATGCGATTGTAGACAAGCTCTCACCTGTCGCCTACCGAATCAAAATCAGACAAGGGCGCAGCGAGCCAGTCCTTCGATGGGTCCATCGAAACCAGATAAAGAGGCACCAGAGCTCCAGCCGACCGGAAAAGGGGGAAGATCAAACCCACTGACACAGACCGACAATCATACGCTCTACACGACACTAACATAATTTCTGTTGTTAGGAAAACATATAGCAACCTTGTTGAAACACAACACTTACACTCTCTCCTCAGCTGCACTGCTAGAGTCAACCTCTAGTAGAGAGGAGTTACTTCACACATGTGACACTCGTTTGCTGCCTAACCTCATTCGGTGTCCTTGTGCCGCCGTTTCTCGTTTTGTTGTTTCCTTTCACCTGTGTCTCTCTTTGTTTTTTTTTTTGTTTTGTTTTTTTCTTCTTCCTCTCTCACTATAATTTCCTCTCCCCTCTAGTCCCCTCATCAGGGAACTCCCTTTACCAATTATGTAAATCCAGGTCCCAAAATTAAGATTGACTCCCTTCAATAAAGTCGTTGTAACTCGTTGTGAGAACCGTTATCAACCGATCGAGGCGACCCGCCAAATCATGACCGACATGCTACGTGAAGTAAGTCCTCGATTGATAACTTAGCCATGGGTAGGATTCCACACTACTTGATACCTCTTAAACCTTGTCCAAAACATCCTAACTTCGGCCACCGTGGGCCCTGCTAGTCCCATCCAAACCCATCTCGCCTTTTCCTGGGGTAGCGCTATTCCCTTGTGCGTAGACCCGGAAGCAGGCGACTTGGCCTTTCTCCTCAGTTTGCCCATTATCGACTCTAATAGCATTTACCGGTTCAAAGATGTTGTGAATGTGGGATTTTGGCAAGGGAACACCTATGTCAAAATCCACACTCCTGAAGTCGTTGCGTATCACGATAACAACGAGCAGTTGTACTTGACCCCAAACCTAAGGATGTGTACGCTCACTAAGGACATTCACTTCCTTTGCCCGAGTAAACCCTCCGTCCGCGATAATACTGAGGGCATCTGCGGCCTAGAATCCATTAGACCCGACATTAGCTGCCCCGCCGAAGCGACACCACGTTCTCAAGTTGAGGTAACGCAAGCCGAAATCATCGGAAACCGATGGCTGGTCAACACCCCAGCACGAACAGCTACCCTCACATACGATCAACACGACACAGCCACACGCATTACCTTGCCCAACCAAACTTTATGGATCACTGTCCCTAAGGGCTCGATCCTCCATATTGACGAGTTAGCATTGCATCACCTTACCGACGACGAGTATCAGGCTGAAATCGAAATCTCACCCTTCTTCAAACAGCACTCCTTCGTCCTCGATCCAGAATTGGAAGAAAGGATCAAGGAGGAAGGAACGCAACTTATTGACTTGACTCCTGTTGATACAGCTTTAGAAGCTATCGCTCGCCTTCCGCCCGCTGGCGCGCCTATTATTCGGTCTTGGTCTGCCGCAGACACAGCGCTTTGCATCTCTACTATTGTAGGGTACGTTGTGACATTGACACTGGCCTTCCTCCTACACAAGCGAGTGAACGCCATTCAAGAGTCTTTCAACAAATGCACGTCAGGCGTCCCACGCATTTTCTGACGTGATAAAACCGACCAAGAACCCGAACCTGAGAACTCAACCAACCTGCTTGAGATCACGCCTATACCGCCTCGTCGAACCCCTGACAATTAAACCAATCGGAATGACTCAATTGCCAGTAGTCCTAAAGAATGCACCCCTACCTTTTCTCAAGTTCCTAACCTGTTCTTTCCCAAATTACCCTGCACCAGGATTCAGTCAGTGATGGAGATGTTGTTTGTGTCTTGTGTGTGCCTGTTCTCCCTGCTTCTTGTTCCAGTGCCCGCCGACGTTCGCAATGGGAACCTCACCGAGCAAAAGGGGGATGTGTAAGACCTTGGGGAAGGTAGAACGCACACACATCTGAACATAATGGCGAGCACATTCCTGAGTTCAGATTTCCTGCCATAAAACCTCCTTATCTGAAGAGACTTTGTTAAAACAAGGAGGAATTGGAGGAGAGCATCTTGAATGTGGTTTAAAACAGGACTTCACTTGGTTCTTATCACTTAACCATAACTCGACCGAAACAGGACGAAACATCTGCTTATGGTCAAACGACAAACTTTATGGATCCCCTGATCGTTAACGCATAATTTAATGATTTTTATCAACAAGAAAAGACGTTTTACGACAGACGTCCAAGCTAAGAAAAACCAGATCTCCACAAACATGACATCCTCATGACCTGGACAGTGACTTTCCTGACCTCCCGTTTCTCCCACATTCCACAGCTTGTTTCTGTTTATTGACTTTGCTAAAAGGACTCAAAGACTTTTATAAAGTGTTCCAAAAAGACAATTGATAGTAATCACTACTGCTATTCAAGCTATATAATCAAAAGCAATATATATATTATATTTACAATATATATAGTCAGGCTGCATTTTATGAAATGAAAGTAAGCTTGCTGTGTTATTGGAATCTATGGTGTTTTTATAATCTTTTGAGGTATAATTTTCTCCTGTGCAAGAACTACTAGACATTCTAGTAGTATATGCATGATGTGTTATTTCTAATCTTTAAATTGAACCTTTTTTGTTAGTTTTAGCATGAAAGCTATTAATGTATGTCAAATACCTTATATTTGGTTTCATATTAACGGTCAGGACAAATGCAAGAATTTGGTGTGCATGGGAAGTTAATATTGAGTATAATAATGTGTGATTAGAACGTGTTAAAAGATATTTTCTTCATGTGACAACATAAATAGGCAGATAATGTATGCACAGAAAGAAGCCTTGTGTAGGCGGAGCTCCGTCTACAGGAACCCTTTCATTGGAAGAGCGCTGGTGGACGCCCTGACGTCAGTCCATCTAAAAAGCGGACCCCCGCTCTCTGCTCTGCTCTGCTTGAAAATCGCGCTTCTTTGAAACTTGGAGCTGCTCCAAAATAGCTCGCAGCCTTAACATCTAGGCCGAGTTTGAACATTGAACCAACATCTAGTCAAATCTCTGAAGAAACCCTTGAAAGTCTGAAGCTACGCTGAAGGAACTCAAGAGCGCCAAACAACCCCAGAGCCAACCAAGCAACAACAGAAGGACATCCCCAGAGTGACGTCACGCAACGACACGCGGAATTCCCTCGAGCCACAGCGATCATTTCAACTTAAAAGCAGGTATCAAACAACCTCTATTCTGCTGAATCGTGTGGTATTTATCTCTAAAGTAAAGACACTAGATTTCTCCTCTTGATGATCGACACGGGTAAAATCGTGTGGAAATAGCAGAACAGTGCTAGATTGTAATCATTCTCAGATTGCCACAATTCATTGCCTATGTTTGTGTGTGTATGTATTTTGTTTTATGCTATTTAGCTTAGTTCATGTATTTTAGTAAGATAGCAAATAAACTCTTGTTTGATTTATAGAGAAGTGTTCTGTGTTTTGTTGTGAAATATTCAAATCAAACTTTGCTCAGATTACGTTACCTATGCTCATAACTGTCATAAGGTTATTCAAATAATTCTGTATTATTATATCGTGGCCACGAGAATAAACAGAATTTCTCAGATATACTGAAATCTAACAACATCAACAACGATCTGACCATGGAGAGGAGAAACTGGTGAGTATTTGAAGGTGCGTGAATGAGCTGCAGCTGGCACTGTCAACGAGGCTCAGCTGAGGCGCTGATCAGCGGTGATGGCTCGGTCACGCCCACACACATCTACACACACACACATCACAACAATAACACGGGACGAGAAGGAAGCAATGAATTAGTGAACCGTGACACATGTCAAGCATTTATATACTGAGTGCCAGTCAGCAGTAACAACACTTCCACTTCATGTATTTTCAGGACCCCTTCCTGACCCAGCAGTGCTCTCAATTGGAGACCATTTGAGAGGCCTTACACCACGGCCGGGTATTTGCAAGATCTTGTGCGGTGTCTCAAATATGACATTAGTGGATTCAAAATTTTGTCCAGTCCCTTATGGCTCAGTTCTGTCTTATCAATGCCCACCAGTAGTAACTCGAGAAACTTGTAAGCATCCTGAAGCCCCCTCATTCCCACAACTTCCATTACATGGTTATAAATTAGAAAGACACCTACATTTTGTTACTAGTTATCATCAGTTTTATCATATTGAGAGTTCAGCAGTCACTTTTCACAATTACAATGGCAGTCACAAGTATCATGCATCGTTGAGAAGAACACAAGAGAGCAGTCAGAGAATCCACTCTGGAAGCAAATGTGTCAGCCACGCTTGAATTCCAGTAGATTTGGGGAAGTATATGGTGCACTTGTGAGGCACTTGCAGTCAGGATCCTGAGGGGTGTACGGCAAACATCTGCCATGAAAAGAGGTATTGACCTTGAACCAGAAGTCCTACAGCAGTACAGTGACTTTTGTAATGTAAACGCATCACCTTCTGGTTTTGTTATACACCCTGATGCGCCATACCTTGGTGCTAGCCCTGACACTAAAGTATACGATCCAACTGAAGATCCTCCCTTTGGGTTAGCTGAAGTAAAATGCCCAAATGTTGACCATATAACAGAAGCTTCACACATTAAATTCGTAAATGGTCAGGCTAAATTGAGAAGGAATCACAAGTATTTCTGGCAAGTCCAAGGCCAGTTGGCAATCACCGGTTTGCCTTGGTGTGATTTTATCACATCTAACAAAAGTGACATCACATTTGAGAGAATTTGGTGAGATGACTCCCTGATCATGGAAATGAAGAATGAACTTGACCATTTTTTAAATACAATTATGGAAACCTACCTGAAAAACCAATAAGTCCACACATGTAAACATGTACACACATACTGGTAGTGTCCTCCATACGGAGTTTTTTATTTATTTTTATGTTTTATTATTTATTAAAAATGGACATATCTATATATACACTATAAAATTCATATGTACATTGTTCAGTGCATACTTATTTACTTTTAAAGAACATTCAATAAACATTCTTCAATGAAAATTTACTGTCTATTCAATCTATGTGCTTGATTGTCCTTTCAGTGATACATTTTACACACATGTGGTCTTTTGCATCCAGTGGACCTTGAAAGTAGAACATTAAGCAGCAGGCTGTCCATAGCTGATTAACGGAAGCTGAAAGAGTAAGAGTAAGTGAAAGAGTAAAGGCCCTGATATACTTCGAACAAAGTTTGTTTTCGTTCTTCGTTTGGGGGCAAAAAGAAATCCGAAAAGGCTGAGCGACGGTATACTGTTTTCGAACATTCTAACTCCCCCGAGCTGCTGAAGGCGGGCTGTAGATTAATGTAAATGTGTTGAATGCCCTAAACACAACAACGATGCTATGATGCTGTATCTAGGTTTTTATTAAACTGGATAAATTATTACACGTTTTTATATTTTATGTGTTGTCATAATTTGATAAAAACAAAGGTTTATTATTGTATGTTCTTTTGGCATTTCATTTATTGTATACCTTTTAAATTCGCTTATTGAAAGAACAGCAGCAGCAGCAGTATGGTGTAACATTTATTTGAAACATGTATTTGGTACTTGCTACCTTATATCTTTACGTTTCATTCTTTTCATGACTTTGGAAAACTTGCATCTGATGTTTCTCTACGTCGCTTTTTGCATAACTCCGGCTCGTCGACACCAAGCTTCTTTGCAGGAATTATATAAGTATATACTATAAATAAATTCTTCCGCCGTGGATTCAAATCAATGTTTGACAGTTAATTAACAGCTGAGCCCAAGCCTCTGTTACTAATTCCAAAACATCACTTTAGAACTACTAACGAAGGAACGTTGAGTTGCTTCATTGAAAGCTTACTGTATTACGATATTAAAAGCAGTGTATTATGTATAGTAGATAATGTGAGGGAGAGAGATGCACTGAGCGAGTGTGATCACCTGCATCTGATACAGCATTCATTCTTCAGATCAATCTCATATCAAAATAAACACTAGTTTGAATATCTGTTGAGAAAATCGTCATCTTTGTTGTAACGTTAATATCATTTCATCTGTTAAAGGTGGGGTATGTAATTTTTCAAAAATGTTTTAGAAAACTGAGTCTGGGCCAAATACCAAAACAAACTTGTAGCCAAACAGCAGCAAGGGGCGTGTCTACTCATGACATGGAGAAGAGAGCGTTCAGTGAACAGCCGAGCTACAGAAAGATAGAGATGGCGGATAAAAAACAAAAGAGGAAAACGTCTGCGGAACGATAAGGCAAGAAGTAGGACCCATGCAAATATCGGATCAGCTTTCCAGCGCTGGAGAGAACTCAAAGAGCAGAAGGCCTGCGATCGGATGCCGAGGTTGCTTTGTTTCTTCCCGATAGGTGAGTAACACCGTGTCTACACCGGACGTGCCGCGCCGCAACCGCTAAAGTCTGCCTACACTGGACGCGTGTATTTCAGGCGAGAATGTAGTTGTTTAAAACTCAAATCTGCAGTTTATTCATAAAAATAGCGCCTATTTGAAAATGTGCTTCACTGATTTCGGAGACGTGAACTCCACGCGATCACCGGGCGCTCAGTGCTCATGTATCCCATCGAGAGGAGCACAACCTCGGCTAGTCCTTCTGACATTGTCAGTAAATCACATGCAGAATTTCCCATCCTATCAGCGCTTTTATGGAATTGCGCTGCAACGCTAATGTGCCCTGTTTAGCAAATCTGGCCCTTGGTTCATTGCCACTGTCACCTTTGGCTTGTTTAGTTGGGGGCACTTAATTTATGGCATCATTGCCAGCTTTCTTGCACAGATACTATTGGAAGAGATCTCAACTAAGCTGTACTATGATGTAGCTGAATCAACGATGAACTGACTTTAATTGAAAAACTGACTGTTTGCTATTGTCCTCTTGCATTATTGACACTATTTTCCTGTTTAATACTGTAAAGCTGCTTTGATACAATCTGTATTGTACAAAGCTCTGTATAAATAAAGGTGACTTGACTCTTTTAAAATAATGCTTTGCTCAAGTAAACAAACAGATAACAAAAAAAGCACATCAAATAATGCTAACACATTAAAACATAAATATTCAAAACCACCTAAATATAAAAAAAAATGATATTTTGGTCCAATTTAGTACTCCCAGTTATATATTTTTATTTCAAGTCAAGTCAAGTTGAGCTTTATTGTCATTCTGCTACATGTGGGGACATACAGTGGAACGAGATGTCGTGCCTCACAGGACCACGGTGCTACATAAATACAGACATTCAACACTATAAACCTATACACAACTAACCTACTGACAGATTTTTACTAAGTATACTATATATAAATGTTTACCCTATACAAATAAAGATAAAAAATACAAACTATACGAATGCTTCACATAATACTGTACATGTGCAGAGAGAAACATTGTGAGTCAAGCAGCTGGCTGTGGAACAGTACAAGATGATTTGTAGTGCATGAGCATGTAAACATACATATATTGCTGAGTCTTTTGTGGGATTATGTACACACAGCAGTGTGTGAAAGGTGTCTAGTGCGCATAGAGGAGAGTGTGTTACTACAGGTGGTTTGTACAGGCCCACTCACCTGTGTGTAGCACACTTTGAATTGCACAAAAAAAGTTCACAGTTTTTTGCTTTGGTGTGGTCCATGTTTCAGGAGGTAGGGGTTTGTATGGGGTTTCAGAGGGGGGCGGGGTGATTTGAGTTCAGGGCTCTCACAGCCTGGGGGAAAAAGCCGTTGAGCAGTCTGGCGGAGCGGGCTATGATGCTCCGGTACCGTCTTCCTGATGGTAGGAGCTGGAAGAGACTGTGGGAGGGGTGGGTTGGGTCCTTCACGATGCTGTTGGTTTTGCTGGAGCATCGTGCAAGGAAAAATGTCCAGTATGGATGGGAGAGGGGCACTGATGATCTTTGCAGCCGTGTTCACTGTCCGCTGGAGGGTCTTATGGTCAGCAGCACTGCAGTTCCCGTACCAGACAGTGATGCAGCTGGTCAGCACACTCTCAATGGTGCCCCTGTAGAATGTGGTGAGAATGGGTGGAGGGAGACTTGCTCTTTTCAGCCGGCGGAGAAAGTGTAGGTGCTGTTGTGCCTTCTTGGAGAGTGACATGGTGTTGGTGGTCCAGGTGAGATCCTCCGTGATGTGCACCCCCAGGAATTTAGTGCTGCTGACTCTCTCCACAGTCGAGCTGTCGATGGTCAGTGGGGGGTGGTCAATGGAGTTCCTCCTCCTGAAGTCCACCACAACCTCCTTTGTCTTCTCCGCATTGAGGGACAGATTGTTAGCGCCACACCATTCAGCCAGCTATGCCACTTCCTCTCTGTAGTGCGTCTCATCGTTATTGCTGATGAGACCTACCACTGTTGTGTCATCAGCGAACTTGATGATGTGGTTGGAGCTGAACTTGGCAGTGCAGTCATGGGTCAGCAGCGTGAAGAGCAGTGGGCTGAGCACACAGCCTTGTGGGGCACCTGTGCTCAGTGTGGTAGTGCTCGAGGTGTTGTGGCCGACACGGACTGACTGAGGTCTTCCGGTTAAAAAGTCCAGGATCCAATTACAGAGGGAATTGTTAAGGCCCAGCAGGTTTAGTTTATTTATGAGCTGTTGTGTGATTATTGTGTTGAATGCCGAGCTGAAGTCAATGAACAGCATTCTAACATAGGAGTCTTTATTTTCTAGGTGGGTGAGAGCCAGGTGGAGGGTGGTGGAAATTGCATCGTCCGTAGAGCGGTTTGGACGGTATGCAAACTGGAGCAGATTGAGTGTGTTGGGGAGGCTGGTTTTGATTTTTTGCATGACTAACCTCTCAAAACACTTCATTATGATAGGAGTCAGTGCTATGGGACGGTAGTCGTTTAGAAAGGACACAGGTGATTTCTTTGGTGCCGGTATGATCGTTGTGGATTTGAGACATGTGGGGACGACTGCCTGGCTCAGCGAGGTGTTGAAGATATCTGTTAGGACATCCGTCAGCTGTGCAGCACAGTCTTTCAGTACACGGCCAGGTATGTTGTCAGGACCCGCAGCCTTTCATGGGTTAATCCTGGATAGGGTCTTCCTTACGTCGGCTGCAGACAGACAGAGCACCTGGTCGTTGGGAGGTGTGGGCAGTTTTTGTGCAGGTGTGTCATTCTGCATTTCAAACCGTGAATAAATGTGGTTGAGTGTATCGGGGAGAGATGGATCAGCATCACAGGCGGGGGCTTGTAGTCAGTGATGGTCTGAATGGCTTGCCACAGGCTCCGTGTGTGTCTGCTGTCCGTGAAGTGATTGTTAATTTTTTGAGCATATGACCATTTTGCATTTTTGATGCCACAGGACAGATTGGCTCTTGCTGTTTTGAGGGCTGCTTTATCTCCTGATCTGAATGCTTCATCTCTGGTCTTTAGCAGCCCACGAACCTCTGCTGTCATCCACGGCTTTTGGTTTGCACGTGTGGTGATGGTCTTGGTGACTGTCACATCATCCATGCACTTTTTGATGTAAGCAGTCAAAGTTTCAGTGTACTCCTGCAGGTCTGTGTGGTTGTTGTAGGTGGCCGCCTCTTTAAACATGTTCCAGTCTGTGCACTGAAAGCAGTCCTGTAGTGTTGAGGTAGCATTCTCTGGCCAAATTGTGATGAGTTTTTGAACCGGTTTGGCGAGTTTCAAAAGTGGTCTATATGCTGGGATTAGCATAACAGAGATGTGGTCTGAGTACCCGAGGTGGGGGCGGGGTACAGCTTTGTAAGCGTTCTTTTCTGTTGTGTAAACAATGTCCAGTGTATTGTTTCCCCTTGTTGCAAAATTTACATGTTGGTAGAACTTTGACAAAACTGTCTTTAAATTTGTGTGGTTGAAGTCACCGGCTATGATGAAAAAGCCATCGGGGTTATTTGTTTGTTGTTCACTGATGGCGCTATACAGTTCACGAAGCGCGTCCTTAGCGTTTGCACATGGTGGAATGTAAACTGCGCCAATAACAATGGCCGTGAACTCCTGCGGCAGATAGAACGGTCGACACTTCACAAACATAAACTCCACTAATGGTGAACAGTGTTTTGATACTACCGCAGCATTGTTACACCATTCTTTGTTGATATACAAACACAAGCCACCACCGCTTGACTTACCAGAAAGTAAGGCTGTTAATAACAACAGCAGCAACACTATAGTAACAATAGGCTAAATACATTTACAAAGTCTAATGTTTTCAAATGGAGAACATAAATAATGACAGGGGAGTCTATCCAGTTTGCATAAATCCATAATTTTTTTAAACTACAGTTTCAAAAGGTTTATGTATTGCTAAATAGGCACCCCTGTACATTAACTTCCTGGACTACGAGAAAGCATTTGAAAGCGTGGATAGAGAGACCTTGTGGAAGCTGCTCCGGCATTATGGGATACCTGACAAAATCGTCACCATTATCAGGAACTCATACGAGGGACTAAATTGCAAAGTGGTACATGGAGGCATTTCAAGTGAAGACTGGCGTCAGACAAGGATGTCTACTCTCGCCATTTCTCTTTTTACTGGCGATCGACTGGATGATGAAGACCTCCATAGCTCAGAGTTGGCACGGAATGCAGTGGACACCTTGGACACGGCTAACTGACCTGGACTTTGCAGATGACTTGGCACTACTATCACACACCCAGCAGTAGATGCAGGAGATGATGACCAGTGTAGCAGCTGCCTCCGCACAAATAGGCCTCAACATCCATAAGGGCAAGAGTAAGATCCTCAAGACTAACACAGTCAGCACCAACCCAATCATGCTTGACGGAGAAGCTCTGGAGGAGGTGGATGCCTTTATTTAACTGGGCAGCATTATCGATAACAAGGGGGCTCAGATGCAGACATCAAGGCATGGATAGGGAAAGCACCGACAGCATTTATACAACTGCGGAACATTTGGAGATCCAAGGAACTGTCAGTCAAAACCAAAGTCAGGATCTTCAATACCAACGTCAAGGCAGTTCTTTTATATGGAGCCGAAACCTGGAGAACTACAGCTTCCATCACCAAGAAAGTACTGGTTTTCATCAATAACTGCCTACGCAATATCTTACATATCCATTGGCCAGAGACCATCAGTAACAGCGAACTATGGCAGAAAACAAACCAGCTGCCGGCAGAGGACGAAATCAAGAAACGGCGTTGGAGATGGATAGGGCATACCTTACGTAAGCCAGCAAATAACATCACCAGGCAAGCCCTAACATGGAACCCACAGGGCAAGCGGAAAAGAGGCAGACCAAGAAACACATGGCGCCGAGAACTGGAGGCAAATATAAAGACCATAAATATGACCTGGAACCAACTAGAGAAGAGAGCCCAGGACAAAGAACTCTTGGAGATCCCTTGTCGGCGGCCTATGCCCCAGAAGGGTTAGTAGGCATAAGTAAGTAAGTAAGTAAATAGGCTAAAGTGTGAAGACAATTACTTCACTGGAATACGCGTACAATTTCATTAAGACCCGCGCTACATCTGCCGTAGTTGTTAAGATCAACAGCACCGCCTCTGGCCTAGAGACCAACCGGTTTTACTGTTATTTTTCTGATATTTATGCATCTTCCTATAATTGGATCTCGGTTTTGTAACCCATTGTAATGGGGTGCGCATTTCAGCACATCATTGGACATATCTTCACATGGCGGCCCTTCATTTTTGTCTGAGTTGTGGGCAGAGATTCTCGAATACTTGGAGTGCAGCTTCATCAAACCACAGCATTTCACCCGCAAGCAAATGGCTTTTGTGACTGTTTTCATCGCTCTCTCAAAACTTCACATAGGGCCAGTCTGATAGATGACAGATGGGTGGAGTGGCTATCTTGAGTCCTGCTGGGTCTCTGTGTACACCGGGACATTTCATTCCAGAGAGCACAAGGTCATGGGCTCTATCCTCTGACCAACCTGCCCTCTTAGACAGAATAAATGCTTTCAAGCCAGTTCCCACCTCTCAGCATGACCTGATGACAGCTTGTATTCCCTAAGGACTTCTTTACAGCTGAGTTTGTGTTCATTCATCATGATGCTCACCAAAATTCATTGTGTCCCTCATACGATGGACTGTTTTGTGTTCTGGATGCTGGACTCAAAACATTCCTGGTCGATATTGGGGACTGTCCTGAATGAGTTCTTGCTGATCGACTTAAGGTTTTTAGGTTTTTAAGGCTGTTGTCCTGCTTCTCTGTAACTTGTGTTCTTTGAGTGTTTGTCTGAGACTGACATCTAGTAGACATTTCATCATCAGGGTTCCTCATACCTAGTCCAGGAGAGTCACTTTCCCACAGAGTTTAGTTTCATCTCTAATTAAACGCAGCAGAATCAACTAGTCAAGAAGTGTGTTCGACTTGAAGCGGCGCTGCGCAGAATGATCAGTGTATGACATCAAAGTGTTTTACACACGTCACTCAAACACAGAACCAGGAAACAGGAAACACGTGAGTTCAGGGAAAGAGAAACTGAAGTGTAGTTGAGCTGTTGTGTGTTTGTGTCTCTGTATTAGTGCAGTAAAATGGCAGAATCCAGAATTTCAGTGGATCAGATTGAGTTCTTGTGTCCGGTGTGTCTGGATCTC
The DNA here is from genome assembly GCA_027422415.1 of Schizothorax lantsangensis. Taxonomy (NCBI): domain Eukaryota; kingdom Metazoa; phylum Chordata; class Actinopteri; order Cypriniformes; family Cyprinidae; genus Schizothorax; species Schizothorax lantsangensis. The sequence continues at coordinate 45,029 of JAPDDO010000267.1, forward strand.
CTGAAGGATCCAGTGACCATCCAGTGTGGGCACAGTTACTGTAAGAGCTGTATTACAGACTTCTGGGATCTGGAGGATGAGAAGAGAGTCTACAGCTGCCCTCAGTGCAGACAGACCTTCAGTCCAAGACCTATTTTAGGTAAAAATACCATGCTGGCTGAAGTTGTGGAGAAACTGAAGAAGACTAAACTTCAAAGTGCGGTTCCTGTTGGACTGGAGATGTTCAGTGTGACGTCTGTACTGGAAGAAAATACAGAGCCATCAAGTCCTGTCTGGTGTGTCTGGAGTCTTACTGCCAGAATCACCTTGAACAACATGAGAGTTGGTTTAAAGGAAAGAGACACAATCTGACTGAAGCCACTGGACGACTGCAGGAGATGATCTGCCAGAAACATGAGAAGCTCCTTGAGGTTTTCTGTCGCACTGACCAGAAAAGTATTTGCTTGCTGTGTTTGGTGAATGAACATCAAAACCACAACACTGTATCAGCTGCAGCACAGAGGACAGAGAAACAGGTATTTAACACTAGACACTGATGAAATATTGCTGACACTCGTTTCATATGTGTTTATATCAGCACCATATTAACAGCTTACAGCATTCACACTGCACACAACAGCAGAAATGAACAGCAGCTACACAAACACTTTCTGTTCAGTAAATCTGACTGAATCCAGAAGATTTTAGCCGTTTATAGCTTCTCATCAGTCATTTATTTTCTGTCTAGAGCTTCAGTTTAATTACACAGAAACACTGTCAGTGTGAAGCCCTACTTCTGTGTCAGTTTCACTTTCATAATACTCACACTTGTAGTGTGAAAAAGGCCTTAATCACACATGATAATTCATGAAAGATGGTAGTAAATGATCAGTCTTCACTTCTGGAGTCTGAATGTACAGCCATTGATTATCAATTCAGATAAATAACCTTTGAACCGCCTAACCCTACTTTTCCTGGATTCATGTGTTCACATGATGATTTAGTGCCAGTAGTTTTCTGTGAGATTGACAGCAGTGAAGGACAGTAAGAGGATCTTTACTGAGCTCATCCGCTCCATTGAGAGAAGCCGCTCTGAGCTGATACGGCTGATCAGAGATCATGAAAAGCAAGCAGTGAGTCGAGCTGAAGGACGACTGGAGCGACTGGAGCAGGAGATCAATGATCTGAGGACGAGAGACGCTAAGCTGGAGCAGCTTTCACACACACAGGATCACATCCAGTTCCTGCAGGTATCACAGATCTAGAAGAACAGCATCATAGTGGACTTAAGCGAAAGTTATAAATAATGGTCAATTTAATCATAGCCTTTGAGCTGCTTTTCTCGAGCAAATCTACTCAACCCTACAATGAGACTCCATTGATATGCTTGAGCTGTTAGATGGACATTTATGTTCTCAGTAGATGTTTTATCATCCAAACTGTTTTCTAGAAAGTTCACATATAGTGTAAGTGTCAAATACTAGAATCTGTAGCTCTAATGTGATATAATGAATATGAGAAGAATGAAGCTGATGCTGTGAAAGTGCTGGATTGAGTTACTAAAGATCAGTCAAATCTGATGTTGGAGCAGGTTATTTGGTGAAGTGTGGAGCTGATGAGTTTTGATTTGTGTTTTCTGTAGAGTTTCCAGTCTCTCTCAGCTCCTCCTGAATCTACAGACGTAAATGATGATCTCTTCAGTTCTCTCATCTCTTCTGATGATCTGAGAGAATCTGTTCATCAGCTGAGAGACAAACTGAAGGATTTCTGCAAAGAGGAGCTCAAGAAGATCTCAGACAGAGGTAAAGTCCTGGAGATTAATCTGCTCTAAGAAACGAGTCCATCATAATCTCATATCATGCAGAACATCATATTAGAAATGTCGTAGGAATGGATGCAGGATCATGAGAATCACACCGTTCATGTCTGTTGATTTCCACAGTCACATTCACCAACATTATTCCCAGGACAAGGATCGACTTCCTACAATGTAAGTCAGTAAGAAAACAAGCAGAAAAACTCACTGAGTGTGTTCATGTTCTTCTGTAGAAGGAGAAAGAAGAGTTTTATAATTGATGATGTAAATGATGATTTGCACAGATACGTATCTGGTCATCTGTACTGAGACACTGATGATACACTGAACATGAAGAGTTCAGCTACATGTAAAGATCAAACAGATTCATAATTCCTGATTCTGATGTGTTTTATCTCCATCAGATTCCCAGAAGCTCACTTTGGATCTGAACACAGTGAATAATTACCTCCGTCTGTCTGAGAGAAACAGAGTGATTACTTACACTGACACAGATCAGTCGTATCCTGATCATCCAGACAGATTTGATGGATATGCTCAGGTGTTGTGTAGAGAGAGTGTGTGGGGACGCTGTTACTGGGAGCTGGAGTGGAGTGGAGGTCATGGTGTGTATATATCAGTGTCATATAAGAGCATCAGCAGGAAGGGATGGGGTAATGAGTGTGTGTTTGGATATAATGATCAGTCCTGGAGTTTGCGCTGCTCTCCCTCCAGTTACTCATTCAGACACAATAACGTAGAGACTGGTCTCCCTGTGAAGCCCATCAGCAGTAGAATAGGAGTGTTTGTGGATCACAGTGCAGGAACTCTGTCCTTCTACAGTGTCTCTGACACAATGAGCCTCATCCACACAGTCCAGACCATATTCACTCAGCCGCTCTATCCTGGGTTTTGGGTTCTTGATGGATCAGTGAAACTGTGTTGATGAATTAGAATAGATTGATGAGACATTAACAGTGCACCATTTTTCATATATTAAATAATGTTAAAATTCATAGTACACCTTTATGTTTATGTTTCAAATAATTGTTTACAATCAAGACTGCATTTGAAACAAAAGATCTAGAAGCTCTAACAGTCCTCCACTATATCGTCTGCCAGAGGGGAGCAATTCAAATTCTGAATACAAAATGTATATGTATCATCTAAGATATCATATAAGACATTTTTCTCACACAAAGCAGATACCCCCAACTGTACCGAGCCTGTAATCTTTGACCCCAAATTAACAATGCTCTGCATCTTGGATCTACTTTTAAAATTTAGTCGATAAAACAAACAAATCATAGCAAAAGTCAAGACAGTTTTAATAAAATATCTATAAAACATTATCAAAATAGATTTAACCACATCTACGGACTTAAGCTTCCTTAGTAAATATAACCGTTTTGTGCCTTTGATACAACAAGATTTGTATTTTATTTACCTGCAATAACTACTTTAGATTGGATATCAACAGAGTTATACAATTCTATCGTCATGTCTTTAGTCTTAGAAACATTAATTTGTAAATGAGAGCTCTCACACCAATCCTAAAAATAGTTCAGAATGGGCCCATGCTCTGTATCACCCTGTTCATAATTATCATATGTATCATAATTCTACCCATAATGCTTTGAGCTGCATGATGAATCAGTAACAGAGTTATTATCGAGTCTCTTGTTTTCTCTTGATGACATTAATACTGCAGCTGAACTTCTGTCAGTGAAATAACATGAATCAGAATAAATTGTGTAATAAATCCTCATATAGACAGTAAGATCAGTGTGTGTGTGTGTGTGTGTGTTTGTGTGAGTCCTGGGGCCCGTTTCAGAAAGGAGGTTAAGTGAAAACTCTGAGTATGTTAACCCTGAAATGAGGGAAACTCTGGGTTTTCCGTTTCAAAATGGGAGGTTTGTCAAACCCGGGAAAGCAGGGTAAGTCAAGCCCGTTTCTGAAAGAGAGGTAACTTATACATATCAGAGGTATCAGTTACCGTGGTAACTTACTCTGTGAACTTAACCTGGTTGGGAGCAGTTTTTCTTCGCTAAACCCAGAGTTTCTTTCGGTCTCCACCACCGTTTTAAAGCGTAAGCGGTGTTTAAATACCTTATTCGTTCAGTCACGCTGCAAAAATGCTTTTGTTTCTGAGTATTTTTGTCTTATTTCAAGTACAAATATCTAAAAATTCTTAATATGCATTTTATAGATGAAAAATGGTCTAGGATATTTAGTCTCGTTTCCTGGGGGATTTTCCTTTTAAGTGCATTTTACATAAAACATGTAAAATTGTCCACCATAGGGTAAGAAAAATAATCTTAAAGCAAACGGAAACAAGAACATTTTTAATTTCTTACCCCATTGGCAGATAATTTGCAAAATAAGAAAAATGCACCTTAAAACATCGGAGATGCAGAGCACATGATAAGTCTGCTGTATGCAGATTTTAAGGAAAGTGTGCATCCCTCTTACACTCATTCTGATAATTTTTTCCTGGGCACAACTCCGTCAAAGAGGAGTTTCACAGGACTGTGGGTCAGTGGTGTAAAAATCGGTTTAAATTAGGCTAATCTGATAAATGACGTTCACTTGATAACATCTTTCTGTGACCTCTGGAAGTAACCCAATAATCAGAATTTCCTTCAGGATTTCCAGTGAGGTTGGATGCATTGATGACAAGCATATCTCCACCATCACACCTTCTGAAAATGAAACTAATTACTGTATGGAATGGACGGATGCTAGATGGAGGAGTAGTAGCTACGATATGCCGTAACCACAGCTGTTAAATCAACACAAATTATTCATAATTTTTTTGGTCATCTTTATTTCCTACAAATACAAAAGCAACAGTTATTATTTTTTCTTTTGGATTTTAGAATTCTTCCAATACTTGACCATCATCTCTTCATCCGTCAGTGATGCTGCTGCAGGTTCTCCCTCTGCCTTCTTGCTGTCGACAAGTCAGTAGTTAATTGTATTACTCTAATAAAGAAATGTAACAGGTTGGATTAGAGATTATTTAATTATGTGAAAAGAGTGTTAGACTATGTGGAAAAACCTGCAGCACATTGAAATAGACACTGAATGATATTTAATGTCAAATGTTTGTAAAGTCATTTAGCCTACACCCATGAACCTTTCATGCTTAAAGCTTTACCTTGATTGAATTGTGTTTTTATACTTAATTTTTAGCTGCTGCCACGTTCTTGTTTCTTTTTTCTGTCGTTTTCCCTTTTTTTGACCATGGGATACCATTAAAATGCACGCGCTAAACTCAGAGTCAACCTACTCAGAGTTGAATAAACTAACACAATTCAGCCGTTCTGAAACTGAAAACTCTGAGTTTCCCATCTCACGGTAAGTCAACTCAGAGTTCAAATTTAAACTCAACCTTATTGAAATGGGCCCCTGCTGAGTGACCATGTGTTTCTGTGCTTTTCTCAACCTACATTTGTTTTAAATAAAATCAGTAATTTAGTTAATCATATTAATAATAATAATGATTAATAATTGATATTTTCATTTTTTATGTTATTTTATTGATTTTTTTCAGTGTTCAGTACTCTGATATAAATAAATCTTCTACCCATCTTGACGAACAAAGGTGATGGGTTTTATTCCTCCTCTGTGCAGATCTCCAGAAGACAAATCAAGCACCTCATTATAGTTTCTTCTCATCCTAAAATCAGTCGACATAAAAATCAGACGAGTCACAAAAGGAATCATATGTTTCCCTGTGTAATCATAAAATCAGACTACTGTTTAAAAAATGAGATTCAAGATAAGAGTCAGCTGGTTATCTAATTCCAATATGATACTAAAGTGAACAAAAAAATGTCAGTAAAGTCAAACACTACAAAATTACAAGTTTTTCAGAAATGAGGGCATCACACAATCTATCCATGTTACCATCTGCCTAATTTCTACTTAGTGTCAGACAAGTTTGCACCAAAATACCATATTAATGTCATAAAAGAATAAAAGTTGAGAAACTATTATCAAAGTAATACCACACCATGGGGCCCATTTCAATAAGGAGGTTCTAGTTCTACCAACTCTGATTTGAAACTTGAACTCTAAGTTGACTTACCCTGAGATGGGAAACTCTTAAGTTTTCAGTTTCAGAACGGCTGAATTGTGTTAGTTCAATGCACTCTGAGTAGGTTGCGTTTAGCATGTTTGAGAAGTCATGATAAATGATTCACCATGGCAACAGCTCCCACCAAAAAGACGTCTGCATACTTCTGAGTCAATACGTAATTTTAATTCTTAATCACAGTGATAATATCAGAGGTGAAAACAGTAAATTATTGAACTAATATTAATTTTCATGGTATCCCACAGCAAAAATAAAAAGAAAAAAAAAGAACATGGCAGCAGCTAAAAATGAAGTATAAAAATACAATTCAATCAAGGTAAAGCTTTAAGCATAAAAGGTTCATGGGTGTAGGCTACATGACTTTACATACATTTTACATATTAAATATGATTCAGAGTCTATTTCAATGCACAGCAGCTTTTCCCACATAGTCTAAACCACTCTTTTCACATAGGCTAATTAAATATTCTCTAATCCAACCAGTTACATTTCTTAATTAGAGTAATGCAATTAACAACTGACTTGTACTCAGTCGACAGCAAGAAGGCAGAGGGAGAACCTGCAGTAGCACCACTGACGGATGAAGAGATGATGGTCAAGTATTGGAAGAATTTTAAAATCCAAAAGAAAAAATAATAACTGTTGCTTTTGTATTTGTAGGAAATAAAGATTGCCAAATAAACTGTGAGTAATTTGTGTTTATTTAACAGTGGTGGTGGTTACAGCATCTCATAGCTACTACTCCTCCATCTGGCATCCTTCATTCCATACAGTAATCAGTTTCATTTTCAGAAGGTGCAATGGTGGGGATATGCGTGTCATCAGTGCATCCAACCACACTGGAAATCATGAAGGAAATTCTGATTATTAGGTTACTTCCAGATGTCACAGAAAGATGTTATCAAGTGAATGTCATTTATCAGATTACTCATTTAAACCGATTGCTACACCACTGACCTACAGTCCTGTGAAACTCCTCTTTGATGGATTTGTGCCCAGGAAAAAAATTCTCAGAATGAGTGTGAGAGGGATGCACACTTTCCTTAAAATCTGCATCTCTTTCTAATGTGCTCTGCATCTCCAATGTTTTAAAGAAAACTACCATTTAAAATGGTACTACTCAAATAAATATGAATGTGAATATGGCAAAAAAAAAAAAAAAAAAATGAAGTGCATTTTTCTTATCTTGCAAGTAATCTGCCAGTAGGGTGAGAAATTAAAAATATTATTGTTTCCGTTTGCATTAAGATTTTAAGATTATTTTTTATTACCAACTAATAAAATAATAATAATTATTATTACACACATGATGAAGTCGTGAGAATTGAATGCTTAGTTAATGATGACTACTGTATTTGGATGTTAACATAATTCACATACTATGTGCTGTGATTGGCCAATGTTGGGGGTCTGTCCATTTACCTGCAGGCTACTATGAAGAAGATATGAACATGCTTGATAACTTATATCATATTTAATGAAAAACATTAGTTCTCACATTAATTGATAGGCCTATACTGTTCTACCATGTATGCATGAGGTAATGTGGATTTTTGTATATTCCTTTAATAATTCAAGTAATCTTACATGCACAAAATAATGCTTTTTTGAATCATGTACCATAAGCATAGCTTTATCCACAATGGATAGTAAAAACCTTGTTTTTTGTGAACAAAGAAAACATCATGATCATGCGTAACAAATCATAAATCATGATGATGTACTCACCTTAGTTAATGTCTTAATTAAGGTGTTGTTCATCCATGAAGTCATGAATGAAAGACTTTGAACTCATGTTAGTTCCTGATAATTCATGAGATATTAATGCATGAAGTAATGCATAATTCACATATTAATTTATGCATGAATTCATGGTAATTCATGTACCCTTACCATAAAGTGTTACCATAAAGTGTTGTGAGTGACCGGCCTTCTTTGACTCTTGCGACTGCAGTGAGGATCGAATCGATCCGAGCAGGAGACAACTGTGCCTGCATCGTGGGCGAATCCCACACCACACCCAGATAAGTGGTCCTCTGTAATGGAAAAAGCACACTTTTCTTTGCGTTTAGTCTTAACCCCAACTCTTTCATATGGGCGAGAACGACATCTCGATGTCGAACCACCGTCTGCTCTGATTGAGCTAGAATCAACCAATCGTCGATATAATTTAGTATGTGGATGCCCTGGAGTCGCAGTGGAGCCAGAGAAGCATCCACACACTTCGTGAAAGTTTGGGGTGAGAGTGCAAGGCCGAACGAAAGAACCCGATATTGGTAAGCTTCGCCCCCGAAAAGCAAACCTCAGGAAATTCCTGTGCTGAGGAAGGATGGAGACATGGAAATATGCATCTTTTAAATCTATCGTGACAAACCAGTCCTCGGACCTGATCTGAGAAACGACCTGTTTGATCGTGAGCATCTTGAACTTCAGTTGCATGACTGAGCGGTTCAGCTGACGCAGATCTAAAATCGGACGCAACCCCCCCATCCTTCTTCGTAACAATGAAGTACCGGCTGTAGAACCCGGATTCTCTTTCGAGAGGAGGGACCACCTCGATGGCCTCCTTCCTCAGTAGAGTATTTACTTCTTGTTTTAACACCGGAGCCTGCTCGGGATCCACCACAGTGGGAAACGATCCCGTTGAAACGAGGCGGAGGAGAACCAAACTGATTTTTTTACTTTTTTCTACAGTCTGCAGAACCCATTTTGAGATATTTGGCAGAAGCATCCACGCTGCCAGAAAATCTACTAAGGGAATCAGTCTCTCGAGACTGACCTCCGGTGTAATAGGAGACCTCCTCAGAGGTAGCGAGCCCCCCAGAGCCGATACGTTTCCGGGTGCACTCACTGGAGACCGCTGTGCCCTGAAGCACCGGCGGTGGCAGGGTTAAAAGCTCGGTCTCCTGAGGGCACTGGGGAGAGACAGGCGAGATAATGAGGTGTACACCACTCTTCCCCAGCGGGGGCTACCCTCAGAAATCCTGGGACACAAACATCAGGGCTTCTTTGTCGAAGACTTCTTAGCCAGAAGGACGGTCCTCAGATCGACGGTCCTCAGCTCCTTTCACAAACCCCGTTCACGTGGGGGCGTGCGAGTTGCGACACTCACTTTCTGCGCCTCTCTGTATGAGGAGCGGGCACACGATTGGGGCTGCTCCTGTCCAGCAGCCCCCTGAGCTAGAGAGCGGCGAGGAAAGAACCACTGAAACACCGCTGCTTGTTTACGAGCCTCCTGAAACCTGTCGACAACGGAGTTGACGGCATCGCCGAACAGGCCAGGAGGTGCAAGCGGGGCGTCGAGGAGGAAGACCCTGTCTTTCTCTTTTATATCTGACAGGGTCAACCAGAGATGCCTCTCCGCGGCCACTAGGGCTGCCATAGACCGCCCGATTGCTTTGGTGGTCTCCTTTGTGGCGCAGAGAGACAAATCAGCGGTTCTTCTGAGTCCATGAATATCGTCACATTTTACTTCCTTGCCCTCATCCAGCTCTTTCAGCAGGTCTGCTTGGTAAGCTTGCAACACTGCCATCGTATGTAAGCAAGTACAAGCCTGACCTGCTGCCGTGTACCCTTTGCCCACCAGCGCTGATGTAGTACGAAGCGGCTTGGTGGGCAGCGCCGGGGCTTTAAGAGACGATGCCACACCGGGAGACAGATAGCTGGCGAGCGTCTGTTCAACCCAGGGCATCGCTCTATAACCGCGCTCATTTGTTTAGAGACGTTACTATAATCAACGAGGGAGGGACTAAAGAGGCGGGCTGAATATGGTCTTCCCCACGATTTCGAAACCTCAGAATGGAGATCGGGAAAAAAGACAAGCCCCGGCGTGGGGCTTAGACCTCAAAAAACGTTCATGTAACTTGCTCTTTGAGGGTTCAGCCTGCTTCTCAGCGGGCCATTCGAGATGTAACTTGGCCACAGCGTGAGTTATAACCTCCACAAGCTCCTCATACTGTGCAGACTGGGGTGGTTCATCGGCGCTCTCGCCATCGCCCTCCTCAAAGGACGACAGTCTGAGCGCCGAGCGCTCTCCGTAGGCAGGAGAAACCGCTCCGTCAGAGCATGCTTCCGCGTCCTGGGAGGTGGCGCTGGATCCTGCAGCAGAGGAAGGAGAAAGGGACTCGCCCGTCTCCATTCCCTCCATGAGATCCACCTGCGAACCCCATGACCGCAAACACCATAGCCGCGAGGAACGCTGGCAAGGGCTCCCTCCTCAAAGAGAGCCCTCCGGGAGCGAAGCGTCCGCAGCGAGAGGCGCTCGCAATGCGGACAGTCAGCTCCCTCGAGAGCTGACTGAGCGTGCTTCGCCCCCAAGCAAACAACACAGAGGCTGTGTGTATCCCCACCCGTGATGTAATGAGGGCAGGGAGGAACAGCCTAAACTGCTGTTTACTTTTATCACACCCCTTATCAGACTTTGACTTAGCCTTTGGCATGGCTTTATCGTTTCTCACAGTGACAGACAACGGTAAATAGGACATACACACACAGAGCCCTTCGCTGAATGACAGAAGCTGCCGGTGTATCCACCTCACATGCTTTTATAGCTTCCTGGTCACGTGTCACCCCGTCCGTGACATCTCGCCCATTCATTGGTTTGATTACACACATGTTTCAGAGCATGGTCTCGCTGAAGGCGTTCCCAAAGCGTTCGACGCAGCTCGAGTTACTGAAGGGGAATTAAATTAACAAAACATAAAGTATCAGCAGGTGTTGATATTTCCCAACAGCACAGCATTAATGACTTTATGAACTATTTTACTTCCAAGATCGATACTATCAGAGATAAAATTGTAACCATACAGCCGTCAGCTACAGTATCACATCAGATGCACTATAGATCCCCTGAGGAACAATTCCACTCATTCTCTACTATAGGAGAGGAAGAATTGTATAAACTTGTTAAATCATCTAAACGAACAACATGTATGTTAGACCCTATTCCATCTAAACTACTAAAAGAGGTGCTTCCAGAAGTCAAAGATCGTCTTTTGGCTATTATTAATTCGTCATTGTCATTAGGATATGTTCCCAAAACCTTCAAATTGGCTGTTATTAAGCCTCTCATTAAAAAACCACAACTTGACCCCAAAGATCTAGTTAATTACAGACCAATCTCGAATCTCCCTTTTCTGTCAAAGATACTAGAAAAGGTAGTATCCTCACAATTATATTCCTTCTTAGAGAAAAATGGTATCTGTGAGGATTTCCAGTCAGGATTTAGACCGTTTCATAGTACTGAAACTGCTCTCATTAGAGTTACAAATGACCTGCTCCTATCATCAGATTGTGGTTGTATCTCTCTGTTAGTACTACTGGATCTTATCACTGTGTTCGACACTATTGACCACAACATTCTTTTAAATAGACTAGAAAACTTTGTTGGCATTAGTGGAAGTGCATTAGCATGGTTCAAATCGTACTTATCAGGACCTAGAAATACAGACATGACAGCTATTGATCATTCCTCAAGAACTCATATATGGAACAGATGCATGTCCAGAAATACAACGGTGCATATATGGAATGCTGTGAACAGCTTCAGAATGTATATATGTGAGCTTGGGACAAGACTCGGGAGTAGTGGTGTTCGGCCTTTTGTTAACTTGGTCTATCTTTTGTTAAAGGTCTATCTGAATTCAAAACCTCCTTAGAGCAATTTATTTTGATCAAGGAAAATTCCACAACAACAGGAGGTTGAGCAGCTGGCTGTCTGGTGCAGTCTTAACAACCTGGAGCTCAACACACTCAAAACTGTGGAGATGATCGTGGACTTCAGGAGGAACCCCCCAGCTCTCCCCCCACTCACCATCATGAACAGCACTGTGGTTCCAGTAGAGCCATTCAGATTCCTGGGCACCACCATTTCTCAGGGTCTGAAATGGGATAATCTCATTGAGTCCATTGTTAAAAAGGCCCAGCAGAGGCTGCACTTCCTTCACCAGCTGAGGAAGTTCAACCTGACACAGGAGATGCTCACACAGTTCTACTCTGCCATCATTTAATCCGAAAATTATCAAAATTATTTTTGCGCCTGACCTTATTGAATATGCATTCAGGAGTTTCCCTTTCAGATGCAAAATTTATGGGAGGAGAGTATTAAAATGAATCACACAATTCGATTTACTAACATTTGCACTCGTCAAATTACTGGTATTTGCGCCATTATTGAACACCTTAAAAAAGCATGTCTTAAAGCAGACGATAATTTGCACTGCTCCTGGTAGATTGCGCTGGTCATTATGGAAATTATCTGGCTGCGTCTGTGTTCTTTAATGTGTGCATTGCCAGTAAATCACACACAGAATTTGTCCTCCCATCAGTGCTTTTATGGAATTGCGCTACAACTCTAATGTGCCCTGTTTAGTAAATCTGGCCCTTGGTTCCTTGCCACTCTCCCCTCTGGCTTGTTTAGTTGGGGACACTTAATTTATGGCATCATTCTCAGCTTTATTGCACAGATACTTGATATTTTTATTGCACAGATATTTGAAGAGAACTGAACTGAGCTGTACTATGACATAACTGAATCAACAATGAAATTACTTTAAATGAAAAACTGACTGTTTGCTATTGTCCTCTTGCATTATTGACACTATTTTAACATTAAAACATAAATATTCAAAACCACCTGAATATAAAAAAAAACTGATATTTTTGTCTAATTTAGTACTCCCAGTTATATCTTTTTATTTATAATAAGTCTAATGTTTTCAAATGGAGAACATAAATAAATGACAGGGGAGTCTATCCAGTTTGCATAAATCCATCTTTTTTTAATCTACAGTTTTAAAAGGTTTATTTATTGTTAAATAGGCTAAAGTGTGAAGACAATTACTCATACAATACGCATACAATTTCATAAAGACCTGCGCTATATCTGCCATAGTTGTTAAGATCAACAGCACCGCCTCTGGCCTAGAGACCAAACGGTTTTACTGTTATTTTTCTGATATTTATGCATTTTCCTATAATTGGCTCTCGGTTTTGTAACCCATTGTAATGGGGTGCGAATTTCAGCACATCATCGGATATATCTTCAGATGGTGCCCCTTAATTTTTGTCTGAGTTGTGGGCAGAGATACTCAAATACTTGGAGTGCAGCTTCACCAAACCACAGCATTTCACCTGCAGACAAATGGCCTTTGTGAATGTTTTCATCGGTCTCTCAAGACTTCACATAGGGCCAGTCTGATAGATGACAGATGGGTGGAGCAGCTACCTTGGGTCCTGCTGGACCTGCGAACAGCTCCTGAGGAGGATCTGAAAATGTCCTCAGCAGAGTTGGTGTATGATCAGCCACAGCCATATCACCCTGCAGCCCAAGACTGGTTGCCCACTGAAGCTAAGCAGGGTTGAGCCTGGTCAGTACCTGGATGGGAGACCTCCTGGGAAAACTAGGTTGCTGTTGGAAGAGGTGTTAGTGAGTCCAGCAGGGGGTGCTCACCCTGTGGTCTGTGTGGGTCCTAACGCCCCAGTATAGTGATGGGGACACTATACTGTCAAAAAAGCACCGTCTTTCGGATGAGATGTTAAACCGAGGTCCTGACTCTCTGTGGTCATTAAAAATCCCATGACACTCATCGTAAAAGAGTAGGGGTGTAACCCCGGTGTCCTGGCCAAATTCCCTCCACAGGCCCTTTCAATCATGGCCTCCTAATAATCCCCATCCACTTGATTGGCTCTATCTCTCTCTCCTCTCCACCTGTAGCTGGTGTGTGGTGAGCGCACTGGCGCCGTTGTACTGTGGCTGCCGTCGCATCATCCAAGTGGATGCTGCACACTGGTGGTGGTTGAGGAGAGACCCCCCCACATGATTTTAAAGCGCTTTGGGTGTACAGCAATACACAATAAAGCACTATATAAATGCATCATTCATTCATCAGAGAGATTTCATTCCAGAGAGCACAAGGTCATGGGCTCTATCCTCTGACCAACCTGTCCTCTTACATAGAATATGCTTTCAAGCCAGTTCCAACATCTCAGCATGACCTGATGACAGCTTGGACCCACAAGGACTTCTTTACAGCTGAGTTTGTGTTCATTCATCATGATGCTCATCAAAATTCATTGTGTCCCTCATACGATGGACTGTTTTGTGCTCTGGAAGCTGGATTCAAAACATTCCTGGTCGATATTGGGTGCCGTCTTGAACAAGTTCTTGTTGATCGACTTAAGATTTTTAAGTTTTTAAGCCTGTTGTCCTGCTTCTCTGTAACTTATGTTCTTTGAGTCTTTGTCTGAGACTGACATCTAGTAGACATTTCAGAGTTCCTCATTCCTAGTCCAGGAGAGTCACTTTTATACTTTAATAACAGTGAGATGTGTAGAAACTCAGCAGGAACAGGAATGAGGAACCTAATTTAAAGACTCGCAGACACATCTGTTTTACACACGTCACTCAAACACAGAACCAGGAAACAGGAAAACACATGAGTTCAGGGAAAGTGAAACTGAAAGTGTGGTTGAGCTGTTGTGTGTTTGTGTCTCTATATTAGTGCAGTAAAATGGCAGAAGCCAGATTTTCTCAGGATGAGTTCTTGTGTCCGGTGTGTCTGGATCTCCTGAAGGATCCAGTGACCATCCAGTGTGGACACAGTTACTGTAAGAGCTGTATTACAGACTGCTGGAATGAGGAGGATGAGAAGGGAGTCTACAGCTGCCCTCAGTGCAGACAGACCTTCAGTCCAAGACCTGCTTTATTTAAGAACGTGGTGTTTGCTGAAATGCTAGAGAAACTGAAGAAGACTAAACTTCAAAGTGCAGTTCCTGCTGGAGCTGGAGATGTTCAGTGTGACATCTGTACTGGAAGAAAATACAAAGCCGTCAAGTCCTGTCTGGTGTGTCTGAACTCTTACTGTCAGAATCACCTTGAACAACATGAGAGTTGGTTTAAAGGAAAGAGACACAATCTGACTGAAGCCACTGGACGACTGCAGGAGATGATCTGCCAGAAACATGAGAAGCTTCTAGAGGTTTTCTGTCGCACTGACCAGAAATGTATATGTGTGCTGTGTATGGATGAACATAAAAACCATGACACTGTATCAGCTGCAGCACAGAGGACAGAGAAACAGGTATTTAACACTAGACACTGATGAAATATTACTGACACTCGTTTCATACGAGTTTATATCAGCACCATATTAACAGCTTACAGCTTTCACACTGCACACGACAGCAGAAATGAACAGCAGCTGCACACAAACACTTTCTGTTCTGTAAATCTGACTGAATCCAGATGATTTTAGCCATTTATAGCTTCACTTCAGTCATTTATTTTCTGTGTAGAGCTGCAGTTTAATTATGCAGAACACAGAAGTCAGTGTGAAGCTCTACATCTGTGTCAGTTTCACTGTCATAATTCTTACACTTGTGGTGTGAAACAGGCTTTAATCACACATGATAATTCATGAAATATGGTATTAAATGATCAATCTTCCCTTCTGGAGTTTGAACCTACAGCCATTTATTATCAGTTCAGATAATTAACCTTTAAACTGCATCTCCCCACTTTTCCTGGATTCATCTGTTCACATGATGATTTAGTGCCAGTAGTTTTCTGTGAGATTCACTATCATCTGTTTGTCCTGCAGACGCAGCTGAAGGAGACGCAGAAGACGTTCCAGCAGAGAATCCAGCAGAGAGAGAAAGATCTCCAGCAGCTGAGAGAGGCTGTGGTCTCATAAGGTGAGTCTGGAGAAGAAGAGAAGTTTGTCTCAGTCTCAGTTCAGACTCACTGAAGCCTGAATCACTGTGTGTCCTAACAGCGCTCTGCACAGACAGCAGTGGAGGACAGTGAGAGGATCTTTACTGAGCTCATCCGCTCCATTGAGAGAAGCCGCTCTGAGCTGATACAGCTGATCAGAGATCAGGAAAAGCAAGCAGTGAGTCGAGCTGAAGGACGACTGGAGCGACTGGAGCAGGAGATCAATGATCTGAGGAGGAGAGACGCTGAGCTGGAGCATCTTTCTCACACACAGGATCACATCCAGTTCCTGCAGGTAACACAGATCTAGAAGAACAGGATCATAGTGGACTTGAGCAGATCCTGCTGTGACACGAGACTCACAGAGAAACATTTCATGAGTGTCTTATTATATAATCATCAGTCAGATTCTCATCTGATCATCTTCTTCTGAAAGAAACGAATGGCTGTCAGCTGTGGAAATCTTGCTCGAATAGGTCTCATCTTTTCTTTCACTTGTATAAGTGGCATCACCGTGTGGAGCTGAGTTGTGATTTGTGTTTTCTGTAGAGTTTCCAGTCTCTCTCAGCACCTCCTGAATCTACAGACGTAAATGATGATCTCTTCAGTTCTCTCATCTCTTTTGATGGTCTGAGAGAATCTGTTCATCAGCTGAGAGACAAACTGGAGGATTTCTGCAAAGAGGAGCTCAAGAAGATCTCAGACAGAGGTAAAAGTCCTGGAGATTCATCTGCTCTCAGAAACCAGTCCATCATCATCTCATTTCATGGAGAACATCATATTAGAAATGTCTTAGGAATGGATGCAGGATCATGAGAATCACACTGTTCATGTCTGTTGATTTCCACAGTCACATTCACCAACATTGTTCCCAGGACCAGGAACGACTTGATACAATGTAAGTCAGTAAGAAAACAAGCAGAAAAACTCACTGAGTGTGTTCATGTTCTTCTGTAGAAGGAGAAAGAAGAGTTTTATAACTGATGATGTAAACGGGTGTAAATTTGGTCTAACAGTAGGGGGGGATAATAAACAAAATTTCTCAAGAGCAGTTTTTGAAGGGGACACAAATAATAAAAAAATTGTACTTGTAAGGATATACACAGAGGAAAACCTTACTACTATTAGTGTAGCAGGGATACTACTGCGTTATTTTAATGACAAATGTCGAGAGCGCATTATTGTAGAGCGAAAGCACATTAATAGAATCTCTTTCCTCGCACAAAACCGGACACGCGCTCTCAGATACACGCTGCTCTCTCTCAGAGTGTGCGCGCACTTATAAAATGTCTCTCCTCTCACTCAAAGTGTGCGTGTGCTTGCGCAAACTGTGTCCTGTGCACTCGCAAAGAGAAAATAATCACTTCATCCAATGTTTAAGTGATAAAATAGCCAATTGACAGCCTGGAGTTCCACAACTATTGACTTTGTTCTCTCACCGGACTTTGGAATTTGGACCAAAGCACTGTGAGTCAAGGGAGGGGGAGAATCAAAATGTTTCTACGCATTTTTGCCCTGTTTGCGTTTGTGTTGTTTTACTACACAGATTATTTTAAGTATAAAACATTATTTACAATACGTGTTTTTTTAATCATATTTTTAGGGGGTACAAGGACAACTCAACTCTCGGGTGGGTGGGTCCCTCCCCTCCCCTCCCCTCCCCTATAATTCATAATTCCTGATTCTGATGTGTTTTATCTCCATCAGATTCCCAGCAGCTCACTCTGGATCTGAACACAGTGAATGAACATCTCCGTCTGTCTGAGAGAAACAGAGTGATTACTTACACTAAGACAGATCAGTCGTATCCTGATCATCCAGACAGATTTGATCATTATTATCAGGTGTTGTGTAGAGAGAGTGTGTGTGGACGCTGTTACTGGGAGCTGCAGTGGAGTGGAGGTAAAAAATAGTAGTGTGTTTATATCAGTGTCATATAAGAGCATCAGGAGGAAGGGAGCAGGTGTTGAGTGTGTGTTTGGATATACAGTCAGGTCCATAAATATTGGGACATCGACACAATTCTAACATTTTTGGCTCTATACACCACCACAATGGATTTCAAATGAAACGAACAAGATGTGCTTTAACTGCAGACTGTCAGCTTTAATTTGAGGGTATTTACATCCAAATCAGGTGAACGGTGTAGGAATTACAACAGTTTGCATATGTGCCTCCCACTTGTTAAGGGACCAAAAGTAATGGGACAGAATAATAATCATAAATCAAACTTTCACTTTTTAATACTTGGTTGCAAATCCTTTGCAGTCAATTACAGCCTGAAGTCTGGAATGCATAGACATCACCAGACGCTGGGTTTCATCCCTGGTGATGCTCTGCCAGGCCTCTACTGCAACCGTCTTCAGTTCCTGCTTGTTCTTGGGGCATTTTCCCTTCAGTTTTGTCTTCAGCAAGTGAAATGCATGCTCAATCGGATTCAGGTCAGGTGATTGACTTGGCCGTTCCATAACAGTCCACTTCTTTCCCTTCAAAAACTCTTTAGTTGCTTTTGCAGTATGCTTTGGGTCATTGTCCATCTGCACTGTGAAGCGCCGTCCAATGAGTTCTGAAGCATTTGGCTGAATATGAGCAGATAATATTGCCCGAAACACTTCAGAATTCATCCTGCTGCTTTTGTTAGTAGTCACATCATCAATAAATACAAGAGAACCAGTTCCACTGGCAGCCATACATGCCCACGCTACCACCACCATGCTTCACTGATGAGGTGGTATGCTTAGGATCATGAGCAGTTCCTTTCCTTCTCCATACTCTTCTCTTCCCATCACTCTGGTACAAGTTGATCTTGGTCTCATCTGTCCATAGGATGTTGTTCCAGAACTGTGAAGGCAAGGAACTGCTCATGATCCTAAGCATACCACCTCATCAGTGAAGCATGTTGGTGGTAGCGTGGGCATGTATGGCTGCCAGTGGAACTGGTTCTCTTGTATTTATTGATGATGTGACTACTAACAAAAGCAGCAGGATGAATTCTGAAGTGTTTCGGGCAATATTATCTGCTCATATTCAGCCAAATGCTTCAGAACTCATTGGACGGCGCTTCACAGTGCAGATGGACAATGACCCAAAGCATACTGCAAAAGCAACCAAAGAGTTTTTGAAGGGAAAGAAGTGGACTGTTATGGAACGGCCAAGTCAATCACCTGACCTGAATCCGATTGAGCATGCATTTCACTTGCTGAAGACAAAACTGAAGGGAAAATGCCCCAAGAACAAGCAGGAACTGAAGACGGTTGCAGTAGAGGCCTGGCAGAGCATCACCAGGGATGAAACCCAGCGTCTGGTGATGTCTATGCATTCCAGACTTCAGGCTGTAATTGACTGCAAAGGATTTGCAACCAAGTATTAAAAAGTGAAAGTTTGATTTATGATTATTATTCTGTCCCATTACTTTTGGTCCCTTAACAAGTGGGAGGCACATATGCAAACTGTTGTAATTCCTACACCGTTCACCTGATTTGGATGTAAATACCCTCAAATTAAAGCTGACAGTCTGCAGTTAAAGCACATCTTGTTCGTTTCATTTGAAATCCATTGTGGTGGTGTATAGAGCCAAAAATGTTAGAATTGTGTCGATGTCCCAATATTTATGGACCTGACTGTAATGATCAGTCCTGGAGCTTGTACTGCTCTCCCTCCAGATACTCATTCAGACACAATAACATAAAGACTGATCTCTCTGTGAAGCCCATCAGCAGGAGAATAGGAGTGTTTGTGGATCACAGTGCAGGAACTCTGTCCTTCTACAGCGTCTATGACACAATGAGCCTCATCCACACAGTCCAGACCACATTCACTCAGCACCTCTATCCTGGGTTTATTGTTGATCCTGGATCATCAGTGAAACTGTGTTGATGAATCAGAATAGATTGATGAGATATTCTACCCATAATGCTTTGAGCTCCATGATAAATCAGTAACAGTGTTATTATTGAGTCTCTTATTTTCTCTTCATGACATTAATACTGCAGCTGAACTTCTGTCAGTGAAATAACATGAATCAGAATAAATGTGTTAATAAATCCTCATATAGACAGTGAGATCAGTGTGTGTGAGTCCTGCTGAGTGACCATGTGTTTATGTGCTTTTCTCAACCTATATTTGTGAATGTAGTGAATTAAAATCATTAATTTAGTTAATTATATTAATATTAATAATGATTAATAATTGATATTTTAATGTTATGTTAATGATTTTGTTCCATGTTATATATAAATAAATCTTCTCCCCACTTGACAAACAAAGGTGATGGGTTTTATTCCTCCTCTGTGCAGATCTCCAGAAGACAAATCAAGCACCTCATTATATACTGACCAAAATTATAAATGCAACACTTTTGTTTTTTCCCCCATTTTTCATGAGCTGAACTCAAAGATCTAAGACTTTTTCTATGTGCACAAAAGGTCTATTTCAAGATGCTGATTAGACAGCATGATTATTGCACAGGTGTGCCTTAGGCAGGCCACAATAAAAGGCCACTCTAAAATGTGCAGTTTTACTGTATTGGGGGGGTCCGGGGGGTCCGAAAACCAGTCAGTGTCTGGTGTGACCACCATTTGCCATCTCCTTCGCATAGAGTTGATCAGGTTGTTGATCGTGGCCTGTGGAATGTTGGTCCACTCCTCTTCAATGGCTGTGCGAAGTTGCTGGATATTGGCAGGAACTGGAACACACTGTCGTATACGCCGATCCAGAGTATCCCATACATGCTCAATGGGTGACATGTCCGGTGAGTATGCTGGCCATGCAAGAACTGGGATGTTTTCAGCTTCCAGGAATTGTGTACAGATCCTTGCAACATGGGGCCGTGCATTATCATGCTGCAACATGAGGTGATGGTCGTGGATGAATGGCACAACAATGGGCCCCAGGATCTCGTCACGGTATCTCTGTGCATTCAAAATGCCATCAATAAAATGCACCTGTGTTCCTTGTCCATAACATATGCCTGCCCATACCATAACCCCACCGCCGCCATGGGCCACTCGATCCACAACGTTGACATCAGCAAACCGCTCACCCACACAACGCCACACACGCTGTCTGCCATCTGCCCTGTACAGTGAAAACCAGGATTCATCCGTGAAGAGAACACCACTCCAAAGTGCCAGAAGCCATCGAATGTGAGCATTTGCCCACTCAAGCCGGTTACGATGACGAACTGCAGTCAGGTCGAGACCCCGATGAGGACGATCTTGGAGGTGAAGATGCTGAATGTGGAGGTCCTGGGCTGGTGTGGTTACACGTGGTCTGCGGTTGTGAGGCCGGTTGGATGTACTGCCAAATTCTCTGAAACGCCTTTGGAGACGGCTTATGGTAGAGAAATTAACATTCAATTCATGGGCAACAGCTCTGGTGGACATTCCTGCAGTCAGCATGCCAATTGCATGCTCCCTCAAAATCTGTGGCATTGTGCTGTGTGATAAAACTGCACATTTTAGAGTTGCCTTTTATTGTGGCCAGCCTAAGGCACACCTGTGCAATAATCATGCTGTCTAATCAGCATCTTGATATGCCACACCTGTGAGGTGGATGGATTATCTCTGCAAAGGAGAAGTGCTCACTAACACAGATTTAGACAGATTTGTGAACAATATTTGAGAGAAATAGGCCTTTTGTGTACATAGAAAAAGTCTTAGATCTTTGAGTTCAGCTCATGAAAAATGGGGGCAAAAACAAAAGTGTTGCGTTTATAATTATGGTCAGTGTATATATAACTTCTAAAGTCATAATTTCGACTTTTTAAGGCATGATTTTTTTTTCTTACGTGGCAGAAATGGGCTTCCATACTTCTCCGTCAATTCGCGAACTCTAATGGAAAGTTCAGGAACAGTCCATTTAGCGCTGGATGACGGGGGTGACTGGAAGAGTCCATGTGTTAAAGGGGAACACATTCTACAAAAAGCATTAAAGAAAAAATAAAGAATTCAATTTCAATTCAATCAGTTTTGCCATTGCATCTTTTGTTACTATTTACATGGAAGAATTTTATCAGTTATACTCATTGATTGTAGGCAACATACTTTACAGTTTCAGTTAAGACATGTAATCGTTATAAACATCCAGAAAAACCAACTTCTTTGAGAATTAATTATCTCATTTTAAGATCACGTCACGATGCCACCCTGATGAATCCAGGTCCTCCACCAGCACTGTACCACCTGAACACAGAAAGAAAACATATTGATGGGACTGATGGAAAGGTCAGACTATGGACATATGGAAGAAAAGACAGAAATAAGAAAAACAAAGTCATACTGCTGGTGGGAGAAACTGGCGTTGGGAAAACCACCCTCATCAACACCATGGTCAACTACATACTGGGTGAGTAAGATGAAGAGTGGTATCTAATTGCTGAAGCAGAAGAAGTACATACTGATCAAACTAATTCCCAGACATCCGAGATCACTGTTTATGAGGTGTTTGTTGAAGAAAACCCAACATCTCTGACCATCATTGACACTCCAGGATACGGACACACTGAAGGATACGAGAAAGATAAAGAGGTTGCTAAATACCTGAGCAGATTGTTTTCAGCTGATGATGGGATTCATTTTATTGATGCAGTGTGTTTTGTGATGAAGGCATCTCAGAATCGACTCTCTGGAAAAGAGCTTTACGTATTTCACTCAGTTCTGTCTCTGTTTGGTAGAGATATAGAGAGCAACATAGTGTTTCTACTTACACATTCAGATGGAGGACCTCCAATAAATGCTCTAAATGCCATTAAGAAAGCAGAAATACCCTGCAGAAGAGATGAAGACAATGAACCTGTTCACTACTTATTCAACAACCAACAGAAAGAGAAAAGAAACAAATGATATGAGCAAAATTGGAAAAGAACCTGGGAAATGGGAGAAGAAACACGAATGAGTTCTTGACACACCTTAAAGAAAATAACAGAAAAAGTGTTCAGATGACATTAGATGTTCTAAATGAGCGAAGACGACTTGAGGCCTGTGTCTCTAATCTGAACGATCGAATCTCTGAGAAGGAGCTAAAAACCCAAGAGCTGACTAAGATTGAGGAAGCCCTCAGACAGAACAGAGACTAAATTAGAAAATGTGAAAATTTTGTGTAACCCTTTTCTTAACCCTAGGGGTTAATATAATTATTTCTCTAACACAAATCCTGGATCCCCGGCAGTTGAATGGTGAATTAGGCCGGTATTTTCCTTTTAGTGTTTACAAAAATAAATAAATTGTAGATGAATATTTTCTCCTGTACCAATTTTACCCAATCCCTATACTAAAGATCAATTAAACAATTATTATTTACAATTCACAGGAATTCAGTAACTTCGTAAATGAATTAACTTACCAGACTCAATGAAATACCAAAATACAAATGTTAAAGAGAAAAAAGAATGACAAAGATTTATTTTTACATTAATGTAATGAAAAGAAAACACTAAATAAAGAAATCAATAACAACCTTCTTTTTAAAGAAAACAAGTAAACAATTCCCCCTGATGATATGCAAGTTGCTTCTTTTCTTTTAAATAAAATATATAAACCTTGTTTGTAGTCTCAGAACAGTTTCTCAGAAGTCTTTCACACTTATTACACTCTCTTTCTTAACCTTAGCTTTGTTCCTGTTTTTAGAATACTATAACTCAATTGAGATATATAATGTCAATTTAGAACCCTATTCTGGTAAAACACTCAGTTTCCTTCAGAACCACGTAATACAATAATGAAAAACAACAATATCTCTTTCAAGATCAGTTATACACTTGAGAAAACTTGGTTCACACCATGCACTGTCTTTCAGTACTGTATGCACATTAATTACATATCTTACGATAAGCTCAAATATATGTCAGTCAAACAGTTCAAATGTACGATCGATCGTTATCGTTGGGGCCCAGTTCGTTGGTGCACATTGATCAGATGATGAATTCAAAGTAATCGCTCCCAGTCAACGAGTCACGAAAATGAATCCACTTACGTTCTTCCGACGATAATGACGCAATATTGAAATCACTCACGGCACAACCTCACTTCTTCTAGTCTCGAACAGTCCCTGGAACACAACGAGTCCAGTCCAGCGAAGTCCCTTGAAGAAACAGGATGCGTCCAGTCCTGAACAAATTCAGCACAAGTCCACCACGAACTTCTTCAATGCAGTCACTTTTCACGAAGGTGAATGTCTCTAACTGTCAGCTCACACGGGGTGACTCAGACGATCGCGAATAAAACAACAGGGAAAAGAAAAATACTTTAAGCAAACAAACCAAAATAAACAAGGGTTGTTCCCTTTCACTATGGGCCTTATATTACAAAATATACACGGTCTCCAAAATGACGACTGATTTTTACACACACCGAATTCACATGCAGCTTCTGTTCGCCATGTGCGATGCTCCTCCTCCCTTCTTCCTCATTACGTGACTCACGTTATGATGCAACCTCAAGCTCAACAGTCACTGGCTTGCAATAGTACACCTGTATTGAACCCGCTTTCTCATTGGATATAAGCAAACATATACTGTAGTTGTTGCATCATATTTTGAAAAATAAAAATATTTTATTTGTATTATTTCTGACACAAAGCATATTAAACACAAGGTATATTTTAGGAGTCCCTACATTTGTTTTTACAGTCGAGAGAGTTTTCAAAGAGAAAGACCTCATTGAAAATGAATCATGGTGGAACAGAAAGGCAACCTGCTGCTCTGTCTGTCAAGAAAACTGTCACGTGAAGGGCTGCTGGTGGGCAAATGATCTCTCGTGGTGTGAAATCATGAAAAACAACCACTGCACTGTGTGTTCAGGGAGGTGTCATTACAGCAAACACGTCAAAGAGAACAAAAAATATGAGCTCAAGACAAAGGAAGTTCAAATGTCATTTGATGCCCTTAAACAGGAGTATGAACGCATCGGTGATGAGCCTAAAACCAGCTTCGACAAAAAAACATATGCCTATACTAAAAACGAATATGAGAGGACCATGAAAGAGTCTGAGAATAAAACGGAAATAGAAGAAGAGCTAAACAGAGATCTGACAAAAATAAAAAATCTAACCTGGTACATGAAGCTTATACCAGCATCATGAACCTGTCCAAGATCGCATTGAAAGCAGACAGCGCTCTCACCATTCAGTATATGGATTTCCTGATTCCCAGAGGGAGGAGGGAAAAGATGCATGGATAAAGAACCTGGAGGATCTGAATAAAACTGGAGAAGAGCAGAAAAACAAGGGGGCTTTACATTACATGTTTCAATTCACTGGGGAAATATGGAACCAATTTTGGAACCAATATTGGAACACAAACAAGTAAATGAATACAACAAATCTGAAGATGTAAGATGAAAAAGCAGAAGATTCTGATCCATAAGGAAATATAAAAAGAGGAGGGTTTGATAAGTGATTAAATGATTAAATCTTTGGACAAATTGCAAGAATAATTACTTATTTATTATTTCTGATTTCTGACAAAATATTAAAACAATTTAATGAATTTTATTCATTTATATTTAAAGTCTTTTCTTTTTTAACTTGTAACAGGTTTCTCACTGAAAAAAACACTTCCTATAAATATATTTCATATATCTTCTCTCTTTTCTGTTAAATAGTGCTCACTCTTGTCACTCCTCTGTGTGTATTGTTGCTATTGCATAATACATTGCTTTTGATGTTCCTCTATTGTAAGTTGATGTGCATCTGCTAAATAAATAAATCTAACATTTTTCCTTGTCCTGTGCCTTTATTCTTGTTTACTATGTTAAAATAATAAAAATTACATTTGTGCCCTATTATGCTTTTTTAATGTATCCCGAAAGCAATCACAGACTACACAAGTAGATATTCAGCTCTTTTTAAGGAGAAAAAGATATCCTGTGTAATAAATAATCTGTTGCTTTTGCTGGAATTTTATTTTCATAAATGTAAATTTTTCAAAATTCCCCCACGATTAGTGGTTTTTAAAGAGGAATTTGTAATATATTTGGAAACGTTAAGAGAGATGAAAAGTCCCAAAGCAAGATTTTTGTATACTTTATTAGAGGATTTTGGTTTCATAATGTGAGAACCTCCTACTCCCCTACTGTCACGAATCCTGTCCATGCACTTCCGTTCACTCACCACCAGAGGTCACTCGCTCACCACATTGACTCTTGCACTACACAAACTGTTGCACATCACCTCAAAATACAATTCCCATCATCCATTGCACTGACGACACACAGCTGTCACCAATCTCACATTGCTCTGATTACACAGCTGATCACACAATCATACACGCTTTATAAGCCTTGGACTTCCTCTCTGTCATCGCCGAGTATTGTATAGCGTATATCACTCTCCTAGCGATAGCTACTCTACGGAGCCCAGTTAGTTGTCTTAGCCTTGCCTTGCCTTGCCTTGCCTTGCCTATTTTCTAGTGTTTTGATTCTTGCCTGTGTTTCCTGGATTAACCCTTTGCCTTCCCGTTCGGACTCTGTTTGCACCTCTCTCGGACTATTGCTCGTATACCTGGATTATCTCTCTGCCTTGCCCTGTTGGATATTGTTCGCCGATCGTCGACCCACGCTTGCCCTAGGAGTACTCTTTGTCTTGCCTGTGATATTCCTGTTTGCCATTACATGAACCTTGCTTGTATTATGACTTCGCCTTTGAATAAAGCATTGCATATGGATCCGCATGTCTCACGTCTCGTTCGCCCCGTAACAGAATACTCGGCCACACAAGGATCCAGCGGCTTTTCAAGTGGACAATGGCCAGGTATGGATATTGCAAGACTGTTATTAGGCCTCAAACAGGGCACACGTTCGCTCGAGGACTATATTCGAGTATTTGAACATTGCTTATTACTCTGATCTGCCAGACTGTGTGCTCATAGATTTTTTTTTTGAGGGCATTAACCAGCCGCTCAAATCACGATTAACCCTTGAAGGTCCCCGTTCGTCTCTAAGTAATTTTATGGACTATGCTTTATTGACTGTTGGTTCAGCGTTCACTGTGGGTGTCGCGGAGGAACGCAACACCGCACCCAATTGTGTGATCGCAGCTGCACTACAGCACGCTCACAAAATGGCGGCGACAGTGGAGCCCGTTCACAAAATGGAGGCCACAACGACACCCCTTCATGTAATTGTTGATCGTCGTGAGTCAAGCCAAGTCACAGTTGATCGTCATGAGTCAAGCCAAGTCACGGTTGATCGTCATGAGTCAAGCCAAGTCACAGTTGATCGTCGTGAGTCAAGCCAAGTCACAGTTGATCATCACAAGTCAAGCCAAGTCACAGTTGATCGTCATGAGTCAAGCCAAGTCACGGTTGATCGTTGTGAGTCAAGCCAAGTCACGGTTGATCATCGTGAGTCAAGCCAAGTCACAGTAGATCGTCACGAGTCAAGCCAAGTCACAGTTGATCGTCACGAGTCAGGGCACGTCACAGCTGATCTGCCAGAGTCTCGTCACGTCTCCGCCGATCTGCCAGAGTCTCGTCACGTCTCCTCCGATCTGCCAGAGTCTCGTCACGTCTCCACCGATCTGCCAGAGTCTTGTCACGTCTCCGCCGATCTGCCAGAGTCACGTCACAGCTGATCTGCCAGAGTCTTGTCACATCCTGTCTGCCACACCCAGATATTCAAGGTCAGTCCTTCAGTTTCCTAGTCTGGTATCCAGTGTGAGGGATGCACCGCTGGTGTCTGCACGCGCAGCTGGAATCCCCAAATCCACTCACTCCAGCCCTTCTGTTCTTGAACTGATTTCCCTGTCTGAAGTGCTTCCCATGATGGGGATCGCTTTATGTTGCGTTTGGGCTGCGTACACCACCACAGAACTGATTGAGGTGGCGGCGCATGCTGCAGAACCTCCCGAAGCGGCGGTGCGCGCTTCAGCTCCTTGCATGGTGGTGGCCCCCAGCAATTCATGTCCAGCCCATCATATCACGGTCAAAGGAACCGTAGATGAGCACTGTACCTGTCCTGTTAATGATCTCTACCTGTTTCCTGATGTTACCACTGTAGAACCTCCAGAGGTGGCGACGTCTGCTGCAGAACCTTCAGAGGTGTCAGTGGTAACCACCTATGAATCCTCGTCCTGCCCTGTCACGGCTATGGAGGCCTTCTATGAATCCTCATCCTGCCCTGTCACGGCTATGGAGGCCGTCTGTGAATCCTTGTCCTGCCCTGTCGTGGCTATGGAGGCCGTCTATGAATTCTCGTCCTGCCCTGTCACGGCTATGGAGGCCGTCTATGAGTCCTCGTCCTGCCCTGTCACGACTATGAAGGCTGTCTATGAATCCTCGTCCTGCCCTGTCACGGCTAAGGAGGCCGTCTATGAACTTCCTGGTTGTTCTGTCCCAGCCACAAAGGCCACTCTTGAACCTTTGCCCTGTTCTGAACCGGCCGAGGAGGCCATCTCTGAACTATCACTCTGTTCTGAATTAGCCAAGGTGGCTGATTTTGAACTGTCCATCCGTTTGGTCTCATATAATGTATCTGGTGTTGAACTGTCTGTCCTGCCTGTTTCCATCAAGGAATCTAAACTTGAGTTGTCTGTCTGTCTTAATGATGTTGTTGAGTCTGAATTTGAGCTATCTGTCGGTCCTGATTTAAGCACTGTGTATGATGTTGAACCATGTGTTTGTCCCATTTCAATCTATGAATCTGTTTTTTGCCCCACTAGTCCAGTCATGACCCTAGAAACCTTACCCGAGCTCGCTGGAGGCTCTAGTAGCCTTGTCACAGCCCAAGGACCTGCTGTTGAACTCTTAACCCTGTCTGTCATGAACTCAGAAACCATAAATGCACTCTATGTCTGTCACCTTTTGACCAAGGAGCCTGATTTTGAACTGTCTGTTGGTCCAGTTCCAGTTACTGAAATGTCTGTCAGTCCAGTTTCCCTCAATGAGTCTGTTTTTGAACTGTCTATCTTGTCTGTCACGGCCATGGAGACCTTAAATTAACTTTCTGTATGCTCTGTTAACTCGGTCATTGCCAAAGATACCCCTAGTGAACAGTCTGTCTATGCAGTTCCAGTCCATGAGCTTAATAACGAGTCTGTTGCCCTGTCTGTCACAATGCAGAAACCCGCCTTCCAACCCTTAAACCCGCCTGTCATGAGCCCAGAGACTATCAATGCATCCCATGTATTTCGTGTTGGCCCTGTCAATGCCATAGAGACCATTTATGAACTGTCATTATGTTCAGTTTCAGTCAATGAACCCGGTTTTGAACTGTCAGTCAGTAACCCTGTTTATGAACTGTCGTTCCGTCCAGTTTCAGTCAGTAGACCTGTTGATGATTTTGTTGTGTTCTGTGCCTTGTCCCTTAGGGACATGGATGCTCTGTCTGTCTCGTGTGTCTCAGTGGTCCTAGGTCCCAGTCCCTGCCGTGGTCTTCAGGTCCGTCTGCTCCGCCGAGGTGGTCTTCTGCTCCGCCGTGGTGGCCTTCTGCTCAGGTCTGGAGGTCTTCTGCCCCGTCGGCTTCTGCCCTGGTGGGCTCCAGTTTCGTCGACTCCACCCTGGCTTCCTGCTCTGCCGACTCTGCCTCGGTCCACAGCCACTCCACTTCCACGTGGACCTGTCCCTCCGTCCCTCCCCCTGTTCCGCCTCCGCTCCACCGCCCTCCTGGATTGTATAGGAACGTCTGGAAGCCGCTCCTTGGGGGGGGGGCTATGTCATGAATCCTGTCCATGCACTTCCGTTCACTCACCACCAGAGGTCACTCGCTCACCACGTTGACTCTTACACTACACAAACTGTT
The DNA here is from genome assembly GCA_027422415.1 of Schizothorax lantsangensis. Classification (NCBI taxonomy): domain Eukaryota; kingdom Metazoa; phylum Chordata; class Actinopteri; order Cypriniformes; family Cyprinidae; genus Schizothorax; species Schizothorax lantsangensis. Next base: position 74,350 of record JAPDDO010000267.1, read on the forward strand.
GCACATCATCTCAAAATACAATTACCATCATCCATTGCACTGATGACACACAGCTGTCACCAATCTCACATTGCTCTGATTACACATCTGATCACACAATCACACACGCTTTATAAGCATTGGACTTCCTCTCTGTCATCGCCGAGTATTGTATAGCGTATATATCACTCTCCTAGCGATAGCTACTCTACGGAGCCCAGTTAGTTGTCTTAGTCTTGCCTTGCCTTGTGTATTTTCTAGTGTTTTGATTTTTGCCCGTGTTTCCTGGATTAACCCTTTGACTTCCCGTTCGGACTCTGTTTGCACCTCTCTCGGACTATTGCTCGTATACCTGGATTATCTCTCTGCCTTGCCCTGTTGGATATTGTTCGCCGATCGTCGACCCACACTTGCCCTAGGAGTACTCTTTGTCTTGCCTGTGATATTCCTGTTTGCCATTACATGAACCTTGCTTGTATTATGACTTCACCTTTGAATAAAGCTTTGCATATGGATCCGCATGTCTCATGTCTCGTTTGCCCCGTAACACCTACTTCTTTGTCTTTTTACATATGTATTTTCTTTTCTCTCCATTGTTTTTATTTTATTTTATTTTTAGTTTCAATTTATTTTGTGATATGGTGTATAGAGTGTGACTGAAAATTGAGTGTAATCTCAGTCATGATATGTAAATCTCCCAGTTTTGAATGCCTTTCTGTGTTAGTTAAAAAAAAGATATTCAGCTCTTCAGTCCAGTCAGTGGTGGTATTGCTAAGCTTTAATTGGTTTGCAAATGGCCAAAACAAGAGGAGGAATCCACAATGAAGAAGAACATGCAAGCGCAGAAGTACAGCATGGAAAGTAAACAGTGAAGCATTAATGAAATCTGCGGAATATTGCGCTGTAAAAATGCAGCATATTAAAGAGGAGATCGAGGGCGTGAGCGATCCAGAGACATGTAAAGTGAAAGAACAAAGAGGTTGGTTTCCATTCTTGATCCTTCATTAACTAACCTTAGGCTAATTCTGGGAAACATGAAAGAAATAAAGCATCCGTTCACCAGACTACTAAGAAAATAGTCTTCTAAGACCTGTAAAATAACAGATTCAATAGTATTAAAGGTACTGTGACAGGCAGAGTTGGGTATAACGAGTTAATCTAATTACTTTTCCTGGCAACGCAGTAAAGTAATGAGTTACATTTTAAATGTATGTAATTTGATTACAGTTACTTATGTCAATAAAATTACGTTACTTAAATTACAAATGCAGTGTTAAAAAAATATGAAGTAAAAATCATGTTTTGCGCGTCAGTATGCCCTTTAATAAATCACTGGAGAATGCGAGCTAAAATGAGAGTCCTACAACATTTAGATGCAATGAAAGGTTGCCTATCATATTTCAAAATGTTGCACTCAACATATTTTAGTCTGGCATTATAGTTTGGGAAAAGTTCAACAAGTGAATGTGTACAAGTTTATGTCACAGTAACACTAATAAAGTGAAAAATAAATGACTCATCAGAATGAGATCCTCCGCTGGATTAAACCGCGTCACCATCACAATTCAAGGCTTATTCCTCACATCGTGTCTTCTTCCAAAAACTAAAAGTAGCCGAGATGAACTTGAATCTTTCTACAGAGGTGACGTGAGCGTTTACATGTTCACACGTCTCAAGCTTCGCATGGATGATTATCTTATAGCGCGCGATGTGCGTGGACATGATCGCATTATAGCTGAGCTCAGACGGGAAAGACTGGACCTCACGTTGGTTTCATACGGATTATTTTATCAGAGAATATTTGTATTTGACATGACTTACTTCATTTAATAATAGACACTTCAAGCTTTCTTTAGATATACTGTATTTCTCATGTCATTTTCGTTCATTTTAGTGACTCGTTTCAGGAAGATATTCACAGAGACTGGGAATGCAGAAAGCGTACCCTATTCGTTTTCTTTATTTTACAAAACCCCAAAAAAGAAAGAAAAGTTTTGTTGATATTGGGAGTGAATCAGGGTATACAAATAATAGGCCTACTTATGTATTTTTTCAGTCAATATGAAGTTAATGAAAGAACTATGAGTTTCTCTTTGTAGTGTATTTTTTAGTTTTGATAACTTGAAAAGTAAAGTAAACTTGAAAGTAACTTGAAAGTAAAGTAATTAGTAATCTGATTACTTTTTAAATGCAGTAATCAGTAATGTAATCAAATTAAAAAGAAGTAATTAGAAATTTGTAGTGGATTATTATTTTCTTTTTTTTTTTGTAACTTACCCAACACTGGTGACAGGGCTCAACGTTAAGGATTTTTTCAAATTTTTACTTGCCCTGCCAACATTTTCACTGGCCCTGCCACAAAAAATAAAATAGTTGCTGTTATCATTGTTTTTGATCTATGTTATCTTGTATTCCAATAAATAGCCTAAGCTTATATGACACCAATATGTCAGATACCAATTAAATTGTACAGTTCTCGATTTCAATTTTGATACCACAGAAAAAACCACTAGCTATAAATACATATAAAGTTCAAACATTATTAAAGACAAGTGAACAGCCAGTAAATAAGAACACATTAACAAATTACAAGTAATAGCACAATTAAATATAGGCCTATAGCACAAAGATATAAATTAAATGACTCTTTAGGTTTTTATGTTTGTAGATGTTCAGGTACAGAAATTGAAAAATCATATAAAATAACATTTGCATATTCTTCACTCTGCACCTTTATTTTTCATAGACATTTGAGACTAGAGGCAACCACTGCATTTTAATCATGAATCGATCAAAACAAAAATGTGCAATCTTTGATTTATATTAGACTGTATAATTTCAAAATCTGAAGCAAAAACAGAATGGTCTGACTTTAGCTTTGTAAAATTATGCTGCATAAAACATTGCACAAACAGAAACAGCAGACGGGCTGAGTGAGACGCAATTTCACTCTCTGCCAGCAGGTGGCGCTTAACAGTAATAATACAGTGTTTCTTTGGTTACCACGGTTAAACACAGCAGCGCTGCGCGTATTAACACTAATTTAAATGCGTTATAAGGAGGCAAAATGAAAAGAAAACCATGTAAACTTTTCTGAAAAAAAAACAGTTCCCCTCAGAAACACATTCATATAAAATTCAATATTTGGATTTTCTTCCTATATTTCGTGCATCGTGAACAGTGATTTTGTTCTGTCAGCTACAGTATTTTCTCCTCTTTGCGTCAGTCTTCAACGTCTCCGGTCTCTGTTAACTGTCGTTTACAGACTAATTATAATAATAACGTAATATTTCCACACAAATGGCACTTTGGAAAATGATTGCGGTGCAGTTTGTGTACAAGCACGGAACAGAAGATAGATAGTCTGAAATAAAACAAAAAATGTCCGGTCGATCGGTGCATATGTACTCCACTGTATAAATTAAATATAGATTAATCATTCTTAAATCTAAAAATTACTTGGCAAGACAGGTATTTTGACAAAGGCTACTTTTGTATGTATTTACCCATTCAGATGGCTCGCGTGTGTCAGAGACGCGGCTGTCTGTGCGTGCACTGTTCACACAGAACAGTAGTTAGTGAATGGAGTTGTCTTTCGCGCTTGAATGCTTTTTAATTGCTTGAACTTTTAAATTAACAAGACTTAAAAACATGCAAATGATAAACTTTCATGACGACGCTGCAGTGGCCCGATTGTCACGTCTTGTCTGTTCGTCCAGAGTCTCGTCACGTCTCGTCTGTTCATCCAGAGTCATGTCACGTCTCGCACCATTTGTCCTGTCACGGCTATGGAGGCCGCGTGTGAACTCCCTGTTTATCCTGTCACGGCTACGGAGGCCGTTTATGAACTTTTTTCCTGCTCTGAACCTGCCAAGGAGGTCTTTCCTGAACTCGAAAGGGAACTCCACGCTGCGTCCTCTAGAGGGCGCTAGGGGAACGATATACCAACGCTGCCATGCTGAGGGATGAGTGCCCAAATGACTGGATTCCTTAAGTCAAAGACTCAAAGGAACATCATCCCTGCCCCAGCAAATCGCTGCGGCCAGAGCCAGAGCCAAAGCCTCCTAAAGGCCAGCTCAAAGCTCGCCAACATCATAGACTAGCTCACCCACCAAAGGAAGGAACTCTAAGAGGGGAGGTCTCAGCATAACGACTCTCTAAACGAGAGGAGACCTGACTACACTCAACACTGTAGACAGTGAGGCTCAGAAGAAAGAGCCCCTTGAACGAGAGCCCAATGACTCCCTTGAACGAGAGGAAGCCTAACACTCAGTCCTAGTTGAGAAGCTCTCAAGAGTGGAGGTCTCAGCATCACAACTCTAATGAGAGGAGACCTGACTACACTCAATGCTAGTACAGATAGTGAGGTTCACAACAGAGCCTACATATTAATAGTACTGCCCAAGCGGAGCTCAAACAAGAGGAAGCCTAACAGCTCTCAGTCCTAGTTGATGAGCTCTCAAGGGTGGAGGTCTCAGCATAACGACTCTCTAAACGAGAGGAGACCTGACTACAATCAACACTAAAGACAGTTAGTGAGGCTCAGAAGAAAGAGCCTACATATTAATACTGCCTAAGCAGAGCCCTAGAGAGTAGAGGCTTTAGCAGAATAACTCATTAAATTGAGAGAAAGCCTAACACCACTCAATCCTGGTATGGGAGCTCTTAAGAGTGGAGGTCTCAGCATAACGACTCTCTAGAGCAAGAGGAGACCTGGCTACACTCAACACTGGCTCAAGAACAGCTGATCAGGGAGGCTCACAGAGAACCTCACAACCCAACATAACTGCACTTTTCTTACAAAAAATTCTAGGGAGCAGAGTGCTCAGTCATAACTCTCTTAGGTGAGAGGAGCTCAAACCATGCTCAACCTAAAAGTACAATTGATATCAATCATTGCACAGTTCCTATTCTGAAAAACAAAATAGAAACAAAAAGGAATTCTGAAAGAGAAAGCACTCCTCGTCAGATTCCGCCCATGCCCCGCCTACAATCCCCGTGATCGGTCTGACTAACTGCCTCGGCAGCCACGAGACCCGAAACACGGGTGGGAGGCGCTCAATTCTCAACCTTCTATAGAGACTAAAGCATAAGAGGCATTCTTAATGCGATCGCATCTCGCAGCGTGTATTTAAATCCCTCAAGAGCCAAACACACTCTGTTCAAACACTAAATTCTTCCAAGATAAGGAGAGAACAGAAACTGCAGATGATACAATTGCATTAAGCTTGTTCAACACCCTCGAGAGACGAACGCGCTCGTGCAAACGCTGACTAAAACTCGAGTAAAGACAGGCTTTACCTCTGCTAGTAGTAGCCCCGCGAATGCAAACAATGAGCGCATCCTTATCTCTTGTGAGTCAAATGCGTGTGCTTCCGTACACAAGGGCTTGGAGACAAAGAAGAGGATGACGTATTACACAGGTGCTTTTTATACCCGCAGACGCTTTACTGTTACGTCATAGGCTGCCGCTTGCCAATGTCAAGTTCATTGTCGTTGTTTCATTCATGCTTCAGACACTGGTCACGCTGAAGGCGTTCCCCTAGCGCCCTCTAGAGGACGCAGCGTGGAGTTCCCTTTCGAAAGGGAAGCCCCTATTATGCCATTTTTAAGGTTGCTAATTGTTTTATTATCTCCTAAAACTGGTTTGCACGCAAGGTCAAAAAAACACTTTAGTTTTCTCAAAAAATAGATTTAATTTTACCTCATTGCTAAATGATTCGTAAACGACTCGTGCGAAGCAGTTAGAAGAATCAGTCTCTCCAAACCCCTCCTTTCCGTGAGCCCTCACTGCTGTAATTGGTCAGATGGCGCAGTCCTTTGTGATTGGTCTACTGCGTACAGTGCGTGTCGGAAACGAAACGCTTTTTACCATAACGGAATGACAGCCCTGGAGACTTGTCAATACATAGAAAAGATTGTATCGATTGTACCTTACCAATTCGAGCCGGAGTCTGATGATGAAACGGTTGAAATGGCTGATTGACAAGATACTAATTCGCAAGCACGAGTGGAGCAGGACGTTTCTCAGTGGTAAGTGTCAAGTTTTAACAAATTTGTGGTAATTATAAGATGTGATAGAAAGTTGTTTGCGACGTAGAACGTGGGCGGACATTATGCAAATGTGTTACTTCGTGACGTACAGCCGTAACAGAATAAGATTCTGGCCGTTTCTCAAACGGAAGGCTGCATCCTCCGTAGGTCACATTTGTAGGCTGCATACGTCATAAAGAAGACCTTATTTTAGAATATTAACAGTTATAAATTTGACCATTATTCTTAGTTAAGTGTAAATTGTTGTAATATGCTTTTGACTTGCAAATGTAATGCTCAGTTAACTGAAATAAACCAAGCTTGATGACGTATGCAGCCTACAAATGTGACCTACGGAGGATGCAGCCTACCGTTTGAGAAACGACCTCTAATTCCTGACGACTCGTTTAGGCGATTGCGAGTCAACTCTTTTTGATAGACAATAACTGTATTTATCATGCACTGTCGGCTTCACAACTTTGCAGATAGTTTATGTTCACATACAGCTCCATGACACACTTCATGAAAGGTAATATTCAAAAAGGCATAATAGGGGCACTTTAAAATTAATCACACAATTCGATTTACTTACGTTTGCACTCGTCAAATTACTGGTATTTGCGCCATTATTGAATGCCTAAAAAAAGCATGTCTTAAAGCAGATGGTAATTTGCGCTGCTCTTGGTAGATTGCGCTGGTCATTATGGAAATTATCTGGCTGCGTCTGTGTTCTTTAATATGTGCATTGTTAGTAAATTACACACAGAATTTTTCCCTCCCATCAGCGCTTTTATGAAATTGCGCTGCAACGCTAATTTGCCCTGTTTAGTAAATCTGGCCCTTGGTTCCTTGCCACTGTCACCTTTAGCTTGTTTAGTTGGGGGCACTTAATTTATAGCATCATTGTCAGCTTTATTGCACAGATACTATTGGAAGAGAACTCAACTGAGCTGTACTATGATGTAACTGAATCAATGATGAACTGACTTTAACTGAAAAACTGACTGTTTGCTATTGTCCTCTTGCATTATTGACACTATTTTCCTGTTCAACTCTGTAAAGCTGCTTTGACACAATCTGTATTGTACAAAGCTCTATATAAATGAAGGTGACTTGACTCTTTTAAAATAAATCTTTGTGCAAGTAAACAAACAGGTAACAAAAAAGCACATCAAATAATGCTAACACATTAAAACATAAATATTCAAAACCACCTAAATATAAAAAAAAAAAATGTTTTGGTCTAATTTAGTGCTCCCAGTTATATATTTTTATTTATAACAACAGCATCAACACTATAGTAACAGTAGGCTAAATAAATGTACAAAGTCTAATGTTTTCAAATGGAGAACATTAATAAATGACAGGGGAGTTTATCCAGTTTGCATAAATCCATCATTTTTTTAAATATTTATTTGTCTGACTGCATTACTGAGATTAAAACATGGATGGATAATAATTTCTTGTATTTGAACGGTGATAAAACTGAAGTTATGCTTATTGGTTCCGTCATCAAATTTCTAAAGCTGGCCATCTGTCCCTGGGCCTCATTTATAAAGCGTGCGTATGCTCAGATTTGATCTTAGAGTGTGCGTACGCTTAAATCCACGCCAGCGCTCATATTTAGAAAAACTGTCTTTGATGTGGAGAAGTGCTTAGTGTCACGTCAGGGTCTGAGCAGACGTACGCACTTTTTATTGTCGGAGTATTGCAGTTTTTTTTTTTAAATGCAAGCTGTTCTTGCAGCTCGCTGTTCTAAATTATGATGATTGGTGATATTTTATATGTTAATGACATTAATTAGGAGTCGTTTACAAGGCAGAGAGCTGTAACCATTCAATTGCGCGCAAGTTCAAGATCATTTGCGATTCATAGATTTCACATCTGAAAGAGACGCGTACGCGCGATTTCTGTTCGAACGTTCATTCTATGAATCGCACGTACGCATATTTTAGAAATGATCGTAAGATCAAATTTAGGATGGTTTCTGCCCAACATTTTATAAATGAGGCCTCCTGACTCTGGATGGCTCTGTTTTGGAAGTCCAGAGTTGAGTGAGGAACCTTGGAGTTATTTTTGATGCTAATCTGTCTTTTGATTCTTTTGTCCAGAGCACTGTTAAAACCTCTTTTTTCCACCTCAGAAATATCACAAGATTGCACCTTATGTTAAATTTCACAGTCGCGGAAACGCTGGTAAATTCCTTTGTCTTCTCATGGTTAGACTATTGTAATGCCCTTTTAGCCGGAGCTTCTAAATCTACACTTAATAAATTGCAATACGTACAAAATTCAGCTGCCAAGATTTTAACTGGGACTAGGATTGGCAGTCATATTACTCCAGTGTTAGTATCTTTGCACTGGCTCCCGGTCAGGTTTAGAGTGGATTTTAAAATTATGATGCTTACTTTTAAAGCATTACATGGCCTGGCACCTTATTACCTCACAGAATCGTTGCATCCATATACTCCTAGTCGTAGATTGCGCTCCTCTCAGTCAAACTTGTTGGTTGTCTAAGATCTATGGGTGACAAGGCTTTTTCGTTCTATGCCCCTGTCCTTTGGAATTCTCTGCCTCTTGAACTTAGGGAAGTTCAGAATTATGATGGTTTTAAAGTTCAACTTAAGACAAATTTTTTTAAACTTGCATTTGCTTATTGATTTTGTTTTGCTTTTTATTGTATTTGATTACATTGTGTTCAGTGCTTTGAGAAGCTGCTTTTAAAGGTGCTTTATAAAATAAAGTTTATTATTATTATTAAACTACAGTTTCAAAAGGTTTATATATTGTTAAATAGGCTAAAGTGTGAAGTCAATAACTTCACTGGAATATGCATACAATTTCATAAAGACCTGCGCTACATCTGCCGTAGTTGTTAAGATAGAGACCAACCGGTTTTACTGTTATTTTTCTGATATTTATGTATTTTCCTATAATTGGATCTCGGTTTTGTAACCCATCACAGACTGAGATCTCAACTACAAGATGAAACGATTGACGCATTTGTGAATGTGTTAAGGGAACTGGCCAAATCCTGTGAGTTTGGTGCTTTAGAACATGATATGATACGAGATCAACTCGTAGAGAAATGTGCACATAGACGATTAAGAGATAAACTGTTGCAAGAAGAAGGGCTTATACTGGAAAGGGCATTAACTGTTGCTAGAATCTTTGAATCAGCCCAAGCAGAGTCTAAAGTGCTTTCAGAAAACAGTGTCAAAGAAAAAGACAATCACGTTTATTTCACGAAAGGTGCAGCTGACACAAAAATGAAACAAAATCCCGGCAGAGGACGATCTGAAAAGAGTAACAGTGACACCAAGTGTTACAGATGTGGACTGACAACACAAAGCAGATGCCTGTGGTGCAAAATCAGCAACATGCTTGTATTGCAAAGAAACTGGTCCTTGTGCACGTGTTTGCAGAAAGAAAAACAACTCACAGGAGCATAAAAGTGACAAATATAAGGCCAAAGACAAGTCAGACCATAAAGACAAACCAGTTCTGATTCTGATGAATTTGTTAATTCAATTGATCCAGAAGGAAAAGAGACCATAAGATGGTCACAGATACAGGAAGTGGAAGAAATTTCACTGGAGAAGAACTGTATCAAAGATTGTTTGCACAAAAAAGTTGAATTAAAACAAACCAAGATAAAATTCCATGCATATGCACAGACACACCATCTTCACTGTGTGGGATTTTTTGAAGCTCAGTTTGAATGGAATGGTAATGACATGAAAGATGACATTTTTGTGATCAAAGGAAATTTAGAGCCGCTGTTGGGAAGACAGTCCTGTTTTGACTTAAAGATTCTGAATCCTGCAGACCAGGTCAGACCAATTGAAAATTCATCAGAAAGATTTTTGAAACTGGAGACTGAATATCAGTCTTTGTTTAAAGGACTTGGACAAGTCACAGGTTACAGCCATAAAATATCTGTGAATGAAAAGGTCGCACCTGTAGCTCAAGCTTTACGAAGAATACCTTACCTAATGGTAGAGGCTGTGAATCAGGAGCTGGATAAAATGCTGGAAGATGGAATAATAGAAGTGCACAAAGGATCTGAGTGGTGTCCACATTCTTCTCATTCCAAAAAAGGACACTAAAGAAGTGAGACTTTGTGTAGATCTGAGAGAAGTGAACAAAGCGGTGGTAAGAGAATGACACCCAGTACCAACAATAGACAGTATACTGCAAGCGATGCAGGGAGCGAAGGTGTTTGCTAAACTGGATGCTCGTAAAGGCTTTTGGCAAGTCGATCTTGCACCTGAATCCAGACAAATGACCACATTCATTACACACAGAGGATGCTATCATTTTAAGAAAGTTCTGTTCGGATTGTCTAGTGCTCCTGAAGCATACCAGAAAGCCATGGATTCTAAGTTATGTGGGATGCCCGGTGTGGTGTGCTACATGGATGACGTGGTCGTGTTTTCTGAAAATGAAAAGGAGCTGGAACAAAGACTGAGAAAGGTTTTTCAAAGATTTCAAGAAAAGGTACTGACATTGAACAAGGAAAAATGTTTCTTTGGACTTAAGCAGATTGAGATTTTAGGTTATGTCGTCAAAGCAGACGGAATAAAACCGGATCCACGGAAGGTCGAAGCAGTTTGTAGTGCTCCTAGACACAAAAATGTTGCACAGTTACGTTTGTTTCTAGGCACTTCTGGATTTTCGATGAAGTCTGTGCCTATTTACGCAAATCTGTCTGAGCCTCTCAGAAAACTCACCAGACAAGGACAAGAGTGGCAGTGGTCATCTGAAGAGCAAAATACATTTAAAGGACTGAAAAAGGAATTGGTTAGTGAGTGTGAGATTGGTTAGTGAGTGTGAAAAGGAGATTGGTTAGTGAGTGTGAAAAGATGGCGCCGAGGATGGCAGCCGTGTTGCGAGCTCCGATAAAACTTTGCAGGTTTTCGTATGTTTTGTTTGTTTTTTTGTTGTTTTACGTGTTAGATGTTGTTAGTATAACTGTCTACGATAGAGACACGCTTTTAAACATCGGTTCTTTCGTCGCGCAACGCAAACCGGACTTTGAGTTCCTGAACGCCGGTGGATTGTTTACAGACACCGCATCAGAGCCCTTTGTCTGGAACGCACGACCACGACGAAAGAAACGTAGCTGGAAAAGAGGGAAGAGAGCTGGCGTTCTCGTCAGACTGAGACGCCGTGCCTTTCGACCTCCTCTCCCAACCATTTTGCTGGCTAACGTTCAGTCACTGGATAACAAACTCTGTGAACTGCGTGCGCGCATCTCATACCAACGAGAAACAAGGGAATGCTGCGTTATTTGCCTCACAGAAACCTGGATGTCTGCAATGGTTCCAGACTCAGCCATCGAGCTTAAGGGCTTCTCCGTGCACCGCTCGGACAGAACGAAAGAGCTCACAGGGAAAAGCAAAGTGGGGGCGTTTGTTTCTATATCAACAACTCGTGGTGTGATGAAAGGAATCTACACTCTATTAAATCCTTCTGCTCCCCTGATCTGGAATTTCATATGCTTCTGTGTCGACCATTCTGGCTACCGAGGGAATTTACAGCGATCATAATCACAGCTGTATACATCCCCCCTCAAGCCAACACAGACCAGGCACTCAGGGAACCGTACGGGAATATAAGCGAGCAGGAAACCGCGTACCCAGATGCAGCGTTTGTTATTACGGGGGACTTTAATAAAGCCAACTTCAGAACAATAGCTCCAAAATACTTTCAACACATCACCATCAACACACGTGGTGATCGTGTACTGGACCATTGCTACTCCCCCTTCTGGGACGCTTACAAATCCCTCCCCCGCCCACCTTTCGGCAAATCGGATCACTCCTCCGTTCTGCTTCTGCCTGCTTATAGGCAGAAACTGAAACGTGAAGCACCCGCCCTCAGGACAATTCAATGCTGGTCGGACCAATCGGACACTATAGTACAGGACTGTTTTGATCACGTGGACTGGGACATGTTCCGGGCAGCGTCTGATGACGACATAGAGGAGTACTCAGATTCTGTAACGTGTTTCATACGGAAGTGTATAGAGGATGTAATTCCGACCAAAACAATAAGCATCTACCCCAACCAAAAACCGTGGATTAACAGCGATGTTCGATCAGCCTTGTCAGCGCGGACATCTGCCTTTAAATCCGGAAACACTGACGATCGGAAACAAGCCAGTTACGATCTCAGGAGATCCATCAAAGCAGCCAAACGACAATATAAAAACAAAGTTGAAGAACAATTCAACAACAACAACCCAAGAAGCATGTGGCAGGGCATCAACAATATCACAGGTTTTAAAGGGAATAAACCAGCTACTGTGAACATTGCGGCCTCTCTACCGGATGAGCTGAATACCTTTTATGCTCGTTTCGAGGCTCATAACACCGCCCACACAGAGTGCGCTCCCACGGCTGCTGCAGAAGAGGTGAGTCCACTTTCCCTTTCTGTCGCGGATGTAACTCGATCTTTCAAACGGGTGAACATCCGCAAAGCTGTGGGCCCGGATGGCATCCCAGGCCGTGTGCTCAAAGCATGCGCTTACCAACTAGCTGGGGTTTTTACAGACATCTTCAATCTGTCCCTCTCTCTGTCTGTGGTTCCCTCATGCTTCAAAAAATCCACCATTGTGCCCATACCTAAGAAAAATAAAATCACATGCTTGAACGACTGGAGGCCCGTTGCTCTGACACCCATCTTCAGCAAGTGTTTTGAGAAGCTCATCAGAGACCACATCTGCTCTGTGCTGCCTGCCTCACTGGAACCACTACAATTTGCATACCGCAGAAACCGTTCCACAGACGACGCTATTGCCTTCACCCTGCACACTGCTCTCTCCCACCTGGAAAATAAGAACACCTATGTAAGGATGCTGTTCGTGGATTATAGTTCAGCATTCAACACCATAGTGCCTGCCACACTGGTCGAGAAGCTCCAGACTCTGGGACTGAACAGATCTCTGTGCAGCTGGATCCTGGACTTCCTGACAGGCAGAAGTCAGGTGGTCAGAATGGGCAACAACACTTCATCTCCGCTGACCCTCAACACTGGTGCTCCGCAGGGCTGCGTTCTCAGCCCGCTCCTGTACTCCCTGTACACACACGACTGTACAGCTACACACAGCTCCAACGTCATCGTCAAATTTGCCGATGACACAACGGTGATAGGCCTGATCACCGACAACGATGAGACGGCCTACAGAGAGGAGGTGAGTACCCTGACTAAATGGTGCCAGGAGAACCACCTCTCACTCAACATCGACAAGACCAAGGAGCTGGTGGTGGATTTCAGGAGACAGAGCAGAGAACACACACCCATCTCCATCGACAAGACACCTGTGGAGCGGGTAAACAGCTTTAAGTTCCTCGGCGTTCACATCACCGAGGATCTCACATGGTCCACTCACACAGATGCAGTGCTGAAGAAGGCACATCAGCGCCTCTTCTTCCTGAGACGGCTGAGGAAGTTTGGAATGAGCCCCAGCATCCTCAGATCCTTCTACACCTGCACTGTGGAGAGCATCCTGACCGGCTGCATCACCGCCTGGTTTGGAAACAGCACTGCTGGCAACCGCAAAGCTCTGCAAAGGGTCGTGCGAACTGCCCGCCACATTGTTGGAGGTGAGCTTCCCTCCCTCCAGGACATCTACACCAGGCGGTGTATAAGGAAAGCCAGGAGGATCATCAAGGACTCCAGCCATCCATCCCACAGACTGTTCTCTCTGCTGCCCTCAGGGAGACGTCTCTGCAGCATCCGATCCCGCACTAGCCGACTGAAGGACAGCTTTTTCCCTCAGGCTATCAGGCTAATGAACAGTCAGAACTAATTCACCCTACATCACACTCCCACATCATGCCATGCACTGCACTTTACCGCCGTTCTACTGGACTACACGCACACACTGCAATAATACAACCTATCTGCTATCACTGGATACCATACAATGCACATCCACGACATTGCATATGTATAATCTGTTGCACCTTTGCACAACTATCTATTGCACAACTACTCTGTTGTAAATCTATAATCTGTTGCACCTTAACATATTACTATGTATAGATGTGTACATAATGTAAAATGTGTACATAGTGTATTGGTAACCAAGACTGTCTTTATAGTATACTGTGTGTATTGAGTATGTGTATTTTGCACATTGTCTTCTGTACAGTCTGTAAATATGTACTGTCTATATGTAAATTGTTTTGTCTTTTTGCACTGTCTGGAGCACGCTCTCAAGAATTTCACTCACCAAGGCACTCGTGCTGTGGTGATGTGACAATAAAAGTGATTTGATTTGATTTGATTTGATTTGAGCCATGCTTAGCATACTTTAACATAAATGCTCCAACATTTGTAATAAGTAATGCAAGACCAGTCAGACTTGGAGCAGTTTTGCTTCAGACCCAAGAAGATGGAGCTAAGAAACCTGTGGCATATGCAAGCCGCTCTCTGACACCCACAGAACGGCGTTACTCTCAGGTAGAGTGGTAAGCCCTAGGGTGTGTATGGGCGGTAGAACACTTCAGAGCATATTTGTGGGGAGGCAGATTTACCCTTCAAACAGATCACCGGCCTCACATTTATATGCTCAATCCAGAAAAGTCCAAGCTTTTGCCTCCAAGAATACAAAGACTCGGACTGAGACTGTGTCCATACGACTACAAGATTGAACACATTGCAGGTAAAGCCAATGTTGCAGATTCACTTTCCAGACTTCCGTTACCAGAGACGGAGGACAACAGTTATGTGGACATGTATATGGACAGAGTGCTTGCTGTAAATATGATGGATGTTCAAGCCTTGACTCTTGAGGAACTCAAAAGTGCTACAATGGCAGATACTACCTTGACACAACTGCTTTCCATAGTGGAGACAGGACAGTGGCCTGCTACACTACCCGAAAGCTTACAGCCATACAAACAATGCGCAGATGAGTTGTCAACCCATGATGGTCTTTTGCTGCGGGGAAATAGGATAGTCCTGCCCTCTGCACAGATTCAACAAGCTTTGAAAATAGCACACAAGACACATCAAGGTATAATTCGCACAAAGCAATTTTTGAGAAGCAAATTCTATTGGCCTAATATGGACATGGATGTGGAAAAATGATCAACAATTGTAATGTGTGTGTACTGAATCAACCCATGCATGAAGATCAACCGCTGCATCCATTAGAACTTCCACCTAGACCCTGGACAAAGCTAGGTTTGACTTGGTGGGTCCTATTCAGAATGTCTATTTACTCACTGTTATAGACTACTACACATCATACCCTGAAGCAGTAGTTATAGATGACATAACTTCTGAGACTGTTACCTAGGAAATGATGAAAATCTTTGCCCGATTTGGGTATCACCTTGGAGGTAGTGACTGCAAGCAGTTTGTAGGAAAATCTTCGAGACATTCCTGAAAACCAGTGGAGTTAAGCACATCAAAGCTTCACCTTACTATCCCAAAAGCAGTGGTGGAAAGAGAGTACTGAAAATATGTACTTAAGTACAAGTACTGTTACATTGCTGAAATAATACTTAATTACAACGTACAATTAAAAGTACTGGGTCAAAACGGTACTTAAGTAAAAGTACAAAGTACTCTTCTCAAAAACTACTCAGAGTACTAGTTACTTTTTAGTGGCGATATTTAATGAATTACCAAAAAAAAAATATTCATATCTTCGCTTCTGGGTCCTAACTCTCTGCCAGATGCCCAAGAAAACAACAAACTGTGCTAATATACACCCACAATGTCATGTAATACTGAAAAATTATAACCCTAATCTTTATCTCCACACTGAAAACCCAGATGGCCAGACAGTGATTCAGCTAAAATATTAGTGTCTGAGACACTGTGAGCACGGAGACTGTAGTGTGCACAGCAAACTTTTAAATGCTTAGCTTAAATATGTAATATTAATTAAATAGTGCTCATAAATGGCTGTTGAGATAGTATTCTCAAGTGAAATGAGTGGAGGCTTGGACCCGGAAACAGCAGTCCTTATGTCATACTTGAAAAGAGGCTTCTCCCCAAGCCGTCAAACTGCCATCAGAGCGAGAACGCCATTCCAGAGCGGAAGCGAATTTTCAGTTTTTGATTAAATATTACGACGGCAGACAAATTTTTTCCCGGTGTATTGACTTGCACGGTTTAATTATTCACCACAAGACTAGTAATGTGCACTAAAAAAAGTAAGTAGGGTCACTTTTGATTTCATGACGACAATCATTTTCAATACCATTGGCAAAACTACCACATACTGTATACTGCCATATAGATATTTTAATATTTCAAATTGTTTTGTCCATCCATTTTTCAAGGCAAGAATTATTTCAAGCTTTGAGTGGTTTAATCCAAGTCTTCTAAAAAAGACACGTTCACTTCATATGATGAACAGATTTTAATATAGGCTTTTATTTACATAGCCTACATATAAACATTAATCAATTACATTACAAAAATCTCAATCTTAAACATTTGCTCATGCTGTGTATTTGTGTCTTTAAAATAGGGTAACTTTGTTGCAAAAGCTTACAGCAAAGAAGCTTGATTTCAAATTTGATTTCAAACTGAACTGAATTTACACAAAAGACAAGTACAGTCAGTAATAAAATACTAAAACAAATGACCTCAATTCAGTTGAGTTATTCGAAATATGACAACACTGAATTTTTATAAACAGTGATTTAAGAGCCATATATGTTATTTATTTAGATAAAATGAACATCAGATGGCTTTGACCTGTAACGTCTGTACAATGTAGTAATGCAGTTGGAAAGACTAGGATGATATTTAATCAGACAAATATCCCATTCAGAAACATTTCTAGCATAAACTTACATTGTAAAGAAATTAAAGTTCTTTCATATTGAAAGACTTTCTGGTGCATTTAACTTAGTCAATAAAATTTCCAGTAGCATTTTCATCAGTCAGGCGTAGATCTATTCTGAATGATAACTTTTGACAAAGTTTAAACTAGGAGCAAAGAGAAATAATTTCTACTATAAAAGCACGGAGAGATCGCGATAGCACACAGTCTGAGTGAGCACAAGCAACATCGGAGTGAAAGGACAGGCAGTTCATTTGTGTAAATCAGGCCTATTTGAGAGCTCGCATCCAGTTTTCTGTGATTACATGACTGTGTTCTCATGTTACAATAAAGCACTCACCACATTTGCGTGGAAATTATTAATATTATGCGGAATACCTGAAATCCCTCGCAGATATTCAGACTCTGACGCGCAATTGCACATCCGCCTACTGTCAATTACAAAGTCACTGTCGGAGAGGAGAGAGCGAGACGCAGCTTGTATCAGTCACGGTGTATATACGGTAGATACTGTGGAAAATGAGTAATTGAACCATGTCAGGTATTTCAGTATCGGTATCAAAATATAGATATTTATGTTAACACTACCATGTAGTTTGTTTCTCCAAACTTTGACTCCAGTTACGCTGAGCTCCCTCACTGTCCGATCAGCTCTTCAAAAGCTGCTGCAGCGGTGGCTTTTCCCGATTCATATATCAGGGCTTTTATTGGTCTGTTTACGATCGGATATCTTATTTGGCTACTGAAATGCCGTCAAAGGTTTGAATATCAATTCAAATTGGGCGTACTCAGTAACGAACTATGATTTAAATGTAACGAAGTAGATTATTTTGCTTAATTTGTACTTAAGTACAAGTAAAAGTACAGCTTTAAAAATATACTCAAAAAAGTACAAGTACCCGAAAAAACTACTTAATTACAGTAACGTGAGTAGTTGTAATTCGTTACCTCCACCACTGCCCAAAACTAATGGTAAAATCTAAATATTTCATCGCTATCTGAAGAAAGCCTTCAAAGCAGCTAAAAGTGAAGGAAGGAATTGGAGAGAGGAACTCTCAAAGATTCTTCTTGCTTATCGATCTACACCACACAGAGCATCAGGTGAGACACCAGCCAATCTGATGTTTGGACGAGATGTCCGCACAAAGTTACCTAGCCTTGTCACAGACAAAAGAGACACAAAATACATTGAAAGTCATCATAAAAGCTACAAAGAAAATATGAAACAGCATGCAGACATGACAAATCAAGCCAAATAACACAACTTTAAGTTGGGAGACATAGTATATGTGGCGAGTATGGAAGATGGCAAGCTAGACTCTAAGTATAGAGATACTCGCTATGTATTGCTGAAGCACACATCGGATATTTCATTTGAAATGGTCAAATTTAGAAATTTAGGTCCTGATAACCAGATCGATGAAGCCGGGATGGCTGGTCTTTAAGGTTGATGTTGAAGCTGAAAGTGTCATCCTTTGTTGACCACTGAATACCAAGTACATATTCTGTTGAAGTTGCTTCAAGGTTTAAGTCAAGGGTCTTAGATGTGATATCCCTTTTCTGAGGTCTATGCAACAGAGAAAATCTTCCTCATTTGAGTTGAATTTCTGAAGCCATCTGCATTTACACAGCGCTTGAGCATCATGATCAGTTTTTTGGCTTCATTGACTGAACAAACACTGGTTAACCCATCGTCTACATAGATGTTCTTTTCAATAACCACTGAGGCTGATGGGTGATCGGTCTTGTGATTAGGCTTGGAGACGATGTAGTGCTGAAGCGATGGACTGCCATGCGATAGTCTTGAGACTCTAAGCAATGTTGCCAAATCTGCAGTTTTCCCATGGAATTTTGCTACTTTAACACTGTTGCCGTGGGTTGAAGCAACCCAATAACGTGATATTTAGCCATGCAATGCAAATTTTACCAGGGGAACCCTGCCAAAAAAGTGTATCTTACCCCCCGGAACACGATTTTTTACTGGGGGGACCCCCTCAAAACGCCAAAACTTAGATAATTGCGTTCATCAGGAGGGACGAGCAACTGTTGAAACATCTTGTCTATTCTGCAGATGACTGTGATAAGTTTCTTTCCTTAAGCGGCAGAGTACCACTAAAGAGTTAATTAGGTCAGGCTCAGTCAGAAGAGTGTCGTTTAGAGATATACCACAAACTCAGCTGAACAAATGAACACAACCCTCAGCTTATCTGGTTTCTGACGGTGGTACAGCCCAGTGTGGAATGTACCATACAGTCTCTCCTCCAGGTATCGCTGAGCCTGGTTCAGCAGCCTTTGTTAATTATCTCCTCCAAGGCCTTGTAGTGATCACAATATAGCTTGTTAGACTTGAGCCTTTTCTTCAAGCAACTAACAAGGTTAATTAGAATAGTTTGTTTTCCCCACGGCATAAACGGATATGACGTTTTCATGGGCATTTCCAGTAATACCAACCAGTAATACCAAACAAGGCCATTACATGTTGAAAATTATGATCTAAAAATGAGTAAAATAAACACTAACCATTTCAATATTAAGTATCTATCTATCCGTCTATCTATCTGTCTATCTATCTATCACAGCAGCTGATGTCGCATACAGTTGTCAGTTATTACAGTTGTCGCCTAAAACGAGCTTGAGATTAGACACGTGATGTGTGAATAACTGATAACTGAATTTTCACAAATATTTTATAATACCACATAAGCCATTGTTGTTGCAAAAAAAAGTATTTCGTTAGAATATCATTCTAACCAGCCAAACCTTGACTCTTTGTGCTAGCAGTACATTTAGCACCAGTTCCAGTGTCTGTATGAGGCTGACATCTAGTGGACATTTCTATTATCTGGGAATTTACAGACACGCTGTTTTTCTCTCAAACACAGAAACAGGAAGCATCAGAGAAACTGAAACTTAAGTGCTTGTTGTCCTGCTTCAACTTTATATCAGCGCTCACATGCAGGAAAATGGCAGAAGCCCGTATTTCAGTGGAGCAGTTCTTGTGTCCGGTGTGTCTGGATCTCCTGAAGGATCCAGTGACCATCCAGTGTGGACACAGTTACTGTAAGAGCTGTATTACAGACTGCTGGATCAGGAAGATGAGAAGAGGAGTCTACAGCTGCCCTCAGTGCAGACAGACCTTCAGTCCAAGACCTATTTTAGGTAGAAAACACCATCTTGGCTGAAGTTGTGGAGAATCTGAAGAAGACTAAACTTCAAAGTGTGGTTCCTGCTGGAGCTGGGTGTTCAGTGTGGTGTCTGTACTGGAAGAAAACACAAAGCTGTCAAGTCCTGTCTGGTGTGTCTGAACTCTTACTGTCAGAATCACCTTGAACAATGAGAGTTTGTTTAAAGGAAAGAGACACAATCTGACTGAGCCACGGACGACTGCAGGAGATGATCTGCCAGAAACATGAGAAGCTCCTTGAGGTTTTCTGTCGCACTGATCAGAAATGTATATGTGTGCTGTGTATGGATGAACATAAAAACCACGACACTGTATCAGCTGCAGCACAGAGGACAGAGAAAGAGGTGAGGATTGATGAGAAATGAAAACTTATGCTTAATTTATAGTTGTATTCTTTAAGAAGAAACAATAAGATAACATTGTTATTTGTTCTTTAACAACAATAATTTGTCATAGTTAATAATAACCTTAACGAGTGATCAATGCCTGAAGCCGTTTTTCTGTTACAGAATTAAAATAAATTAATAAAAAAGGTTAGTGTGATATATTAACTGAGAACTGAAAATATAAACTCGTGACAGTTGTTAAGAGCACATCTTGATTTGCACATGTTCAGGAGCATGTTGAGAAACAATGGTGACGTCCCGAACAGGGCTATTTCAAATCCTGGCGTTTCAAAAGGGTAGAAAACAAAAACTCATATTTTAAACTGAGGAGTTAGTTTGAGATATGAAATGAGCAATATGTTATTTTGGAGTAACCTCTTATATGAATAAATATCAACAATGTTTTGAGTTTGCATTTCATAACTAACATTCCAAAAAAGATTTGATCCACTGATCCACTCCACAAATATTGGATCCACACAACCTTTATATAATGATTTTGTGGTATATTGTATGTAATGTAACATTTTTAAGCATTATTTCCTCAACAGAGCGACTTGAAGCAGACACAGAAGACGCTCCAGCAGAGAATCCAGCAGAGAGAGAAAGATCTTCAGCAGCTGAGAGAGGCTGTGGAGTCTCATAAGGTGAGTCTGGAGAAGAAGAGAAGTTTGTCTCAGTCTCAGTTCAGACTCACTGAAGCCTGAATCACTGTGTGTCCTAACAGCGCTCTGCACAGACAGCAGTGGAGGACAGTGAGAGGATCTTTACTGAGCTCATCCGTCCATTGAGAGAAGCCGCTCTGAGCTGATACGGCTGATCAGAGATCAGAGAAAATCAAGCAGTGAGTCGAGCTGAAGGACGACTGGAGCGACTGGAGCAGGAGATCAATGATCTGAGGAGGAGAGACGCTGAGCTGGAGCAGCTTTCACACACACAGGATCACATCCAGTTCCTGCAGGTAACACAGATCTAGAAGAACAGTACTTGAGCGAAAGTTATAAATAATGGTCAATCTAATCATAGCCTTTGACCTGCTTTTCCTGAGCAAATCTACTGAACCCTACAATGAGACTCAATTGATGTGCTTGAGCTGTTAGATGGACATTTATGTTCTTAGCAGATGTTTTATCATCCAAACTATTTCCTAGAAAGTTCACTTATAGTGTAAGTGGTAAATACTAGAATCTGTAGCTCTAATGTGATGTAATGAATATGAGAAGAATGAAGCCGATGCTGTGAAAGTGCTGGATTGAGTTACTAAAGATCAGTCAAATCTGATGTTGGAGCAGGTTTTGGGTGAAGTGTGGAGCTGATGAGTTTTGATTTGTGTTTTCTGTAGAGTTTCCGGTCTCTCTCAGCAACCTCCTGAATCTACAGACGTAAATGATGATCTCTTCAGTTCTCTTGTCTCTTTTGATGATCTGAGAGAATCTGTTCATCAGCTGAGAGACAAACTGGAGGATTTCTGCAAAGAGGAGCTCAAGAAGATCTCAGACAGAGGTAAAGTCCTGGAGATTCATCTGCTCTCAGAAACAGTCCATCATCATCTCATATCATGGAGAACATCATATTAGAAATGTGTTAGGAATGGATGCAGGATCATGAGAATCACACTGTTCATGTCTGTTGATTTCCACAGTCACATTCATCAACATTGTTCCCAGGACCAGGAACGACTTCCTACAATGTAAGTCAGTAAGAAAACAAGCAGAAAAACTCACTGAGTGTGTTCATGTTCTTCTGTGAAGAAGAGAAAGAAGAGTTTTATAATTGATGATGTAAACAGGGGTGTAAATTTGGTCTAACAGTAGGGGGGGGGGGGGGCAATAAACAAAATTTCTCAAGAGCAGTTTTTGAAGGGGACACAAATAATCAGCTAAAATTTACTTGTAAGGATATACACAGAGGAAAACCTTACTATTAGTGTAGCAGGGAGACTATTGCATTATTTTAATGACAAATGTCGAGAGCGCATTATTGTAAAGAGAGAGCACATTAATAGACCTTTAATGTTTTGCAGACTCAAAATGATGAAAAAACGGACGTAAACAATAACAAAGGCGTTGGAACGCAACTGCACATGTCTGGTCCTGAAGCAATTCCAGTAGCGCCAGCTTTGAATCTCAGATCTGTCAAAACAAGCGCGTACTATTTAAGTCTAGCGAAAATGTAACTTATTATTAAATAAACGGTGAATACCCTTAAATATGACTGATGCGCAAACCTACAAAGAACATTAAAAGTAGTCTTCAGATGGCTCTGATTGATGCTGCGTGCGTGCACACAAGAGATGGCGGTAAATATATCACAGTCTGGATGCTTACAATTAACTGCATAGCAGAAAGTTTGGGATCATTTGTTCGTACAATGGATGACATCAGGCTTATGTTCAGTTAAACTGAAGCTAGACAAACAGTGTCACTTACGTACTGATCATGTTTGTCGCTAAGATGTCCGGGGAGCTGATTAGTGGACATTTCACTTGCATTGCTGGGTCAGTCTGTATATCTATGCAAATATTATTTTTCATATTTATTTGTACAGAGCTTTTCACAATACATATAGTTTCACTGCAGCTTTACAGAACATGCATGTACAACCCAAATCAGAAAAAGTTGGGACAGTATGGAAAACGCAAATAAAAAAAAGAAAGTAGTGATTTCTAAATTTACTTTGACTTGTATTTCATTGCAGACAATATGAACACAAAATATTTCATGTTTTATCTGGTCAACTTCATGTCATTTGTAAATATACATCCTTTCCTGTCATTCAGACCTGCAACACATTCCAAAAAAAGTTGACATCTTTTCCAGGGACGTCCATGCATATTTCAACAAGACAATGCAAAACCACATTCTGCACACATTACAAAGTCCTGCTGCGGAGGAAGAGGGTCGGGTACTTGACTGGCCTGCCTGCAGTCCGACCTGTCTCCAATAGAGAATGTGTGGCGCATTTGAAGCGCAAATGCGACAACGAAGACCCCGTACTGTTGCCCACCTTAAGATTGTTTGCAGGAAGAATGGGACAAAATTACACCTGAAACACTTCATCACTTGGTGTCTTCAGTCCCAAACGTCTTTTAAGTGTTGTGAAAAGGAATGGCAACATTACAAAGTGGTAAATGCTTTACTGTCCCAACTTTTTTTGGAATGTGTTGCAGGTCTGAATGACAGGAAAGGATGTATATTTACAAATGACATGAAGTTGACCAGACAAAACATGAAATATTTTGTGTTCATATTGTCTGCAATGAAATACAAGTCAAAGTAAATTTAGAAATCACTACTTTCTTTTTTTATTTGCGTTTTCCATACTCTCCCAACTTTTTCTGATTTGGGGTTGTATATTACAACGCTAAATTAATGCTAATAAACTAATCACTACATCCCATTATTACTGATTTCATTCGTTTTAAAATGTGTGCTTAGTTTTGGTCAAGTTTGTTGTGTTGGAACAGTGCAAGAAGCATTTGAATGCTCTATCTGAGCCATCATGTGGTCACAAATAAGATGAATTGCAATTCAGTGATGGCTATCGTGTTTTTGCATAAACCTTTATTAGTTTTTTTTTTTAAAAAAAGATAAAAGTATAGCCTACATGCAGATTAATAAATGCACACACACACTACATACAGTATATACAGTGTCCTCCACTAATATTGGCACCCTTGGTAAATATGACCAAAGGCGGCTGCTGA